>SJYW01018670.1:297808-338735 GCA_006410735.1 Raphicerus campestris | reverse complement strand
CAGTGCTGTGTTTCTGCCGAATAGCAAAGTAAGTCAGCTGTGTGGCATATACATATCCTCTCTCTAATGGACTTGCTTCTCAGTCAGGTCGCCACAAGCATTTAGTACTCTTCCCTGTGCTATATGGTCAGTTCTCACTACTTTTCTATTTTCTACATAGTATCAGTAGTGTATACATGTCAATCCCAATCTCCCAGATCATCCCACCTGTGCCCCCTTTCACTCTTGGTGTCCTTACATTTGTTTTCTACATCTGCATGTCTGTTTCAGCTTTGCAAATAAGATTGTCTATACCATTTTTCTAGATTCCACATACATGCATTAATATACAATATTTGTTTTTCTGACTTACCTCATTGCGTATTACAGTCTTTAGGTCCATCCACATTTCTGCAAATGGCACAGTTTCATTGAACACAACTTTTATTTGCTTTCATTATTTTTACTTCTGGGCATTCCTAAAACTGTCTGAATTTAATATAAATTCAAACTACTGTGTTAACTTTTCTCTTAAATTCTGGAGTTAGGACATTTATGATTCCCACTGATCAATCTGCAACTTCAGTTTTGTGGGTGACTAATTTGCTTTTGAACTGTGGTGTCGGAGAAGACTCTTGAGAGTCCCCTGGACTGCAAGGACATCCAACCAGTCCATTCTGAAGGAGATCAGCCCTGGGATNTGGCATTTTTTCAGTACAGCTTTTAAAAAAACATTGGAATATGGGTGCTTTACAGTGCTGTGTTTCTGCCGAATAGCAAAGTAAGTCAGCTGTGTGGCATATACATATCCTCTCTCTAATGGACTTGCTTCCCAGTCAGGTCGCCACAAGCATTTGGTACTCTTCCCTGTGCTATATGGTCAGTTCTCACTACTTTTCTATTTCTCTACATAGTATCAGTAGTGTATGCATGTCAATCCCAATCTCCCAGATCATCCCACCTGTGCCCCCTTTCACTCTTGGTGTCCTTACATTTGTTTTCTATATCTGCATGTCTGTTTCAGCTTTGCAAATAAGATTGTCTATACCATTTTTCTAGATTCCACATACATGCATTAATATACAATATTTGTTTTTCTGACTTACCTCATTGCGTATTACAGTCTTTAGGTCCATCCACATTTCTGCAAATGGCACAGTTTCATTGAACACAACTTTTATTTGCTTTCATTATTTTTACTTCTGGGCATTCCTAAAACTGTCTGAATTTAATATAAATTCAAACTACTGTGTTAACTTTTCTCTTAAATTCTGGAGTTAGGACATTTATGATTCCCACTGATCAATCTGCAACTTCAGTTTTGTGGGTGACTAATTTGCTTTTGAACTGTGGTGTCGGAGAAGACTCTTGAGAGTCCCCTGGACTGCAAGGACATCCAACCAGTCCATTCTGAAGGAGATCAGCCCTGGGATTTCTTTGGAAGGAATGATGCTAAAGCTGAAACTCCAGTACTTTGGCCACCTCATGCGAAGAGTTCACTCATTGGAAAAGACTCTGATGCTGGGAGGGATGGGGGCAGGAGGAGAAGGGGATGACTAAGGATGAGATGGCTGGATGGGTATCACTGACTTGATGGACGTGAGTCTGAGTGAACTCTGGAGTTGGTGATGAACAGGGAAGCCTGGAGTGCTGTGATTCATAGGGTCGCAAAGAGTCAGACATGACTGAGCAACTGAACTGAATTCCAAATGGGTGAAATATTAAAACCAATATGGACACGTGGGGCTGGGTATCGATAACACTGCAGGAAGGCAAAGAAAAGGCCCACCTAACTAGTATTAAGGATGATCAGTGGCTGCGGAATAGCTAAGCTGAAGTTAAGTGCCCTGTCTTGCTTGTTAGCTTGTTACCGATTACTGTAAGGAGTTAGTCTGCCCTTCCTTTGCGTTTGGATATTCAGTTACAGGGCTCTTGTGTCTCACATGAAAGGTTTTAGCTGGATAAACAATCTCTTTATGGCTGCACTGTGGAAATAGAAAAAGTTTAAGTATTTCTTCTGTTTATACTGTCTCTCTGCAAAGTGATAATATCTGTAAAGTCTCCAGTTGGTATTTGAATGGTAATGGGGCGTGCATTCGTATTCTTATCTAGGACATGCATAAAATAGCAAACTGTGTGTAAATGTATGCCAGAAAGAAGATGCTCTTTTAAACCTATGTGCGAAGTTCATGTGGCTGAATATTTGTGATTTCTCTGACTTCCATATTCTTTGATTTTTCACACTTTACCCTGGTTTTCTGTCACAGAACTATACTGGATGCTATGACTGGTTCCATTTAGGAGAAGTTATTAGAGTTTCTCGGAGAAGGCAATGGCGCCCCACTCCAGTACTCTTGCCTGGAAAATCCCGTGGGTGGAGGAGCCTGGTAGGCTGCAGTCCATGGGGTCGCTATGAGTCGGACATGACTGAGCGACTTCTTTCACTTTTCACTTTCATGCATTGGAGAAGGAAATGGCAACCCACTCCAGTATTCTTGCCTGGAGAATCCCAGGGACGGGGGAGCCTGGTGGGCTGCCGTCTGTGGGGTCGCACAGAGTCGGACACGACTGAAGTGACTTAGCAGCAGCAGCATTAGAGTTTCTATAGGAGAACAATTCCACTTGGCTCCTAAGGAGCCATCTTTTTACATGAGTCTATGCATGTATTTACTTGTTTGTTGCCAAGTCGTGTCTGACTCTTTGTGACCCCGTGGACTTTAGCCTGCCAGCCTCCTCTGTGCATGGGATTTACCAGGCAAGAACACTGGAGCAGTTTGCCATTTTGTTCTCCAGGGGATCTTCCCAACCCAGGTATTGAACCCATGTCTCCTGCATTGGCAGGTGGATTCTTTACCACTGAGCCATCAGGGAAGCCCCCAATGCATGTATACTCTGCTCAGATTAGTTTAAAACTATGAACTCATTGAGGAAAGAGACCATGATAGAATCATCTTTGTACTCTTCCTAGTGCTTGTGGTAGGTATTTGATGGGTATTTGTAAAATGAATAGACTTGGTCAAGTAAGTGATTATTTTAAAGATACATTCTGGTTTTTTTAGAAATAATAGTTAAGCTTTTCCTTCAAAAGGCCTAGTGTTTTGATGCAAACTTCATTCTGATGACGCACACAATGATGCTTTAGATGGGTCACTAGAAGGTCTGAAATCATCAGTCTCAGTTAAGAACAGACCCAGATTTACTTTTGGTTTCTCTCCATTGAATTATGTCCTACACATTGGCCATAGATATTAACAAACAAACAGAAACCAGCAGCCTGAGAACAGATTCTACTCTAACATTTTTAGCTTAGGGAGGTTTTCAGCAAAATCCCAATTGCCTCTCAGAATGTCACATTCTTTTAGTTTCTTACCTTATACTTTTTTTTGGTGAAAGATTTCTAGTTCAGTTTAAAGATGACTAATACAGAGAAGGAAGTCCTTCCATTAACAAAGTCGTGTGCAGGGAATATAAGAATCTTTCATTCAGCGTGATCGATGTATAGGTGACAAAGCTGGAGAGAAATAGTTACATTGATTGTAGAGTAGAAAAGGACTTTGTTGACTAGCGTGAATGAAAGCGTATTTCTCTCACAAAAGGTGAGTTCTGAAGAATGGACAGTCTGTTTCCTTTATTACTTTATTCTTGTAACTTAGAATAGGGCACATAGTAGGCTCTCACAGGTGCTGTTGAAGGATTAATGGCGTGATAGAATTTTAATATCCAAGTTATGGATCAAATGAAAAAAGGTAATTTTGGTCTAACCTCCCCCAGAGTGCCATAACTGCCTTTACTGTTCTGGTTTGAAAGTAAAACTACAATTCTGTGTTGGAATGCAAATGACAATTCCCATATCGAGTCTTTCCGTGATGGGGTTAGATCCTTTTAAAAAGATGGGTCTCGAGTCTTGATTAAATTTCTTTTTAATGAACTTTGTGTTTGAGATAATTGAAGATTCATGTTGCAGTTCTAAGAAGTAATACAAAGAGAGGCCAAGTGACCTTTACCCAATTTCCTCCAATAGTCACTTAAAAAAATAGTATAGTACCACAACCATTGATCCAAGACGTTGACAATCAGGGCAGAGAACATTGCCACCGTAAGGATTTTTTGTGTTGCTTGTTGATAGCCAGGGCTATTGCCTCCTCTCCAAGCCTCCCTCCCCAGTCCCCGACCTCTAGTTGATCTCCTTTCCATTTCTGTAATTTCATTGTTTGAAGAACGTTACTCTCTAAATGGAGTCACATAGCTGGTAACCTTTTTGGATGGGCTTATTACTCAGCATCATTTCCTGAAGTTCATTGTAGTTGTGCTACCCGGCAGAGGAGACTGGGGGAGACCAGTCTCCATCACACAGAGAATGGACCATCTGTATCCTGCTCAGCCCCAGTAACACTACCACGGGAGGGGAATCAGAATATCACTGGGTTTTGCCACATGGGGCATAGAAGACTGGCTTTCTGCTTGGCTCTGTCAAGACCAACTAGTGGGGGAGATGGATGGTCTCTGCCTGCTTCTATAAGGGGAGTAGGGTGGGTGCTTTGACGGGGAGATTCCTGCTTGGCCCTAAGCAAACTGCAGCCTTCCCGCCTAGTTATAGGGCTGCAGTAAAGAGACCCCAGGCACACAGCTGCCCCACCCCACCTCCCCCCACCCATTTGTAGGATGTGTTCTTTCTTCTTTCTCATTTTCAGAGTCTTCCTGTGCTTGCTGGGTTATGTCCAGGGTTTTCTGGTTGCGGGAAGGGATTGATCTGGGAGGAATGGGGACTGATCCATCTTGGCAGAACCAGAAGTCTCTGAATCTTCCTTTTCAAGAGAATTCCATACAGTTTTTCTCAGTGCACTTTATGAATTGTTAACTTTGACAGAGGACATCAATTTTCATACTGTCTTAGAGTGTGTAATTTCTGTTGCTATTCAGTATATCTTGTGTTTGAGACAAGTATCTGCATTAAATTCTTTAAAATAAGACTTTCATCAGGGTAAGTATTTAAGGATGATTTGATAGGTCAGCTTAGGGGCGGAAAAAGATGAAGATGGAGTTCTTTCTGAAATTGTCTCATAATTTTTAAGTGTTACTTTACATATTTATCTTTCAAAACATCACTCTCAGACAGTTTGGCTGATAGAAACTATCCATCATTTTGGCATTCTGAAGACTTGCAAGAGAATTCCTTATGATCGTAGAGCAATTTTGTCATACTTCTAAGTGGAAAAGTGAGTTGCTCAGTCATGTCCGACTCTTTGCAACGCCATTGACGATACAGTCTATGGTATTCTTCAGGCCAGAATACTGGAGTGGGTAGCTGTTGCCTTCTCCAGGGAGTCTTCCAACCCAGAGATTGAACCCAGATGTCCTGCATTGCAGGAGGATTCTTTACCAACTGAGCCACCAGCGAAGCCCACCAGGAAGCCCACTTTTAAGCGGAAGGGGCGAAGAAATTTCACAATCGTCTAAGATAATTCAAGTATGTTTTCAGTATTCAGACTGTGCATTATTGATCACAGGCCGTTGTACTCCTTGCTTTTTATTGTGTCCTTGCTCACTGACTCTCCTTTCTCCTGTAGCTCTTTTTTCCACAAAGGCTCAGGAGCTCTCCTGTTTCTTTATGGAACTGGAGTCATTTCCAGTGTGTTTGCCTATTAGATCTGGAGATTAGGGAAGGAGCCAATAAAAATTACACTAAGGAAATTAATTAGCTTCAGCCATAAAACTTTTCAGCTGGAGCTGCAGGTCAGATGACCTCCCCCAAGACAAATCTTTCTAGACAACCTCTAAATATCCAAATCCCTGGAGGCAACTAAACTGTGTCCTTATTCATTCAAAGTAAAGAATTCTAAGTAAGCATCTCTTCAAGTGAAGGGACTGCAGAAAAAATTAAATTGCCCAGTGGTTTTGCTTTAATTTGGGCAGTCAATCTGAACCCAATTTATAGTTTTAGTCTGACATTCACATGTATGAGTAATTATCTGCACATGTGAACATTCACACTTATTACAAGTATTAAACCCAGAAATTAAAGAATATATTTTATACATCCAAAAAATCCCTTGCATAACCTTGCATTTATTTTGATACTTGATAAACACTTATGATCTAGGTCATGTGACTTTTCTTCTCATTCATAACTCCTTGGGCCTGATCTATGTTTCTGCCACTGCTGCCTTGTGTCATCTTTTTCTTTTTTTTTCTATTTTTAAAAGTCAGGTTTATTAATGTGTAACTTACATATGGTAAAATTCACTCTTTCCAGTGTACATTTGATGGATTTCAACAGATCCGTTCATTCAGCGATGGAGCTACCCTTGTGATCAGTGCCGTTAAACTCCTAATTCTTTCACAGCCCCTGGCAACCAGTAATCTGTTTTCTGTTCCTAAAATTCTCTCCTTTCCAAAATGTTGCATAAATAGAATCAGACAATAGACAGAATTTTGACGCTGTCTTAAGTATTCATGTACAGGGTTTTGTGTGAACATAAGTTTTGGAAGAAAAGCTATGAAGAAGAAAAGCTTTGGAAGAAAATCTATGACAAACCTAGACAGTGTATTAAAAAGTAGAAACAGTACTTTGTCAACAAAGATGCATATGGTCAAAGCAGTGTTTTTTTCAGTAGTCATGTGTGGATATGAGAGTTGAGCCATAAGGAAGGCTGAGTGCCAAAGAATTGATGCTTTTAAACTGTGATGTTGGAGAAGACCCTTGAGAGTCCTTGGACTGCAAGGAGATCAAACCAGTCAATCCTAAAGGAAATCAGTTCTGAATATTCATTGGAAAGACTGATGCTGAAGCTCCAATACTTTGGCCACCTAATGCGAAGAGCTGACTCATTAGAGAAAACCCTGATGCTGGGAAAGATTGAAAGAAGGAGAAGGGAATGATAGAGGACAAGATGGTTGGATGGCATTACTAACTCAATGGACATGAGTTTGAGCAAACTCTTGGAGATGATGAAGGTCTGGGGAGCCTGGCATGCTGCTATCCATGGGGTTGCCAAGAGTCAGATATGACCGAGTGACTGAACAACAGAAGTTTTCATTTCTCTGGGCTAAGTGTCCAAGGAGCGCAATTGCTGGACTAAATGGTGGTTGCATATTTGTTGGGTTGAGTTAATCTTTCTGAATACTTTGTTGTCACAATGCCCTGATCATATCCACTGTCCTGGCATTTACAGCTCATTGTGACCTGACCCCATCTAATCTCTTCTACCTGCTTTTCTGATCAAGGTTAGCCTTCAGAATGCTTCCCAAGTCCTTTTTTTTTTTTTTTTAAGATTTTTTTTTTGGGGGGGGGTTGTGGACCGTTTTTTAAAGTCTTTATTGAATTTGTTACAATATTGCTTCTGTTTTATGTTTTGGTTATTTTGGCTGCAAGGCATGTGGGGTCTTAGCTCCTTGACCAGAGAGTGAACCCGCACCGTCTGCGTTAGAAGGCAAAGTCTTACCCACTGGCCCACCAGGGAAGTCCCCAGATTCAAATTTAGTTGCGCTGTTTCCCCCACTCTTCTGCCTCCATGCCTCAGGCTCTCCCACCTGTGTGTGTGTGAAGTCCTCCCTCTGCCCTGCATCAGACTCCAGTCTGTGTTGACCTCCTGTGTCCTCTTGCTTTCTTGCTCTCATTTGCCACTAAAATTTCAGCTCATTTCTTATCTCTTCTGTTATGCCTTCTGTAAATACTTTAATACATGCTGTTAGATTCTCATATAACCATTAAGATACATCACTGTGCCTCAAATATATCCTGAGGTACATAATATCACATCTTTTTTTTCTAATTTAATTTTTGCTTCCCTCCAGCCAGCAATTTTTATTTTTATTTTTTGTTAAACTGTTGCTTACTCTGCTGATGTCAGATCTTCAAATCATAGGTTTCCATGACACTATATCGCACCTTCCTAGCACTGGTCAGAGTGGTGATTGCCCAGAGCCTTGTGCGACAGTGCCTCTTGAATCTCTTCATGCTCACCACGTGAATCACTCCTATTCATTTTTCAGGACTCAGCTTCAAAGTCATTTCATTAGAGATAACTTTTCTAACTCACTGATGAGGTCACTCTACTAAAGCTCATTAGTAATTCTCTTTCATAGTACCTATAATTTTTTTATAATTATACAGTAATTTGTTCTATTCATTCAGTGAATATCTGTTGATCACCTATTTTGTGGCAAGTAATGTTTTAAGAGCTAGAGATATATTAGTGACACAACAGTTACAACTTCCTGCTCTTACATTTTTATGGGAGGAGATGGATAATAAAAAGTAAGTGATATTAGAAGATGTATTAGGATAGACTAAGTTATGCTGTGGTGACAAGAAAACTCAGCAAAATTAAAAGATNATATTTTATACATCCAAAAAATCCCTTGCATAACCTTGCATTTATTTTGATACTTGATAAACACTTATGATCTAGGTCATGTGACTTTTCTTCTCATTCATAACTCCTTGGGCCTGATCTATGTTTCTGCCACTGCTGCCTTGTGTCATCTTTTTCTTTTTTTTTCTATTTTTAAAAGTCAGGTTTATTAATGTGTAACTTACATATGGTAAAATTCACTCTTTCCAGTGTACATTTGATGGATTTCAACAGATCCGTTCATTCAGCGATGGAGCTACCCTTGTGATCAGTGCCGTTAAACTCCTAATTCTTTCACAGCCCCTGGCAACCAGTAATCTGTTTTCTGTTCCTAAAATTCTCTCCTTTCCAAAATGTTGCATAAATAGAATCAGACAATAGACAGAATTTTGACGCTGTCTTAAGTATTCATGTACAGGGTTTTGTGTGAACATAAGTTTTGGAAGAAAAGCTATGAAGAAGAAAAGCTTTGGAAGAAAATCTATGACAAACCTAGACAGTGTATTAAAAAGTAGAAACAGTACTTTGTCAACAAAGATGCATATGGTCAAAGCAGTGTTTTTTTCAGTAGTCATGTGTGGATATGAGAGTTGAGCCATAAGGAAGGCTGAGTGCCAAAGAATTGATGCTTTTAAACTGTGATGTTGGAGAAGACCCTTGAGAGTCCTTGGACTGCAAGGAGATCAAACCAGTCAATCCTAAAGGAAATCAGTTCTGAATATTCATTGGAAAGACTGATGCTGAAGCTCCAATACTTTGGCCACCTAATGCGAAGAGCTGACTCATTAGAGAAAACCCTGATGCTGGGAAAGATTGAAAGAAGGAGAAGGGAATGATAGAGGACAAGATGGTTGGATGGCATTACTAACTCAATGGACATGAGTTTGAGCAAACTCTTGGAGATGATGAAGGTCTGGGGAGCCTGGCATGCTGCTATCCATGGGGTTGCCAAGAGTCAGATATGACCGAGTGACTGAACAACAGAAGTTTTCATTTCTCTGGGCTAAGTGTCCAAGGAGCGCAATTGCTGGACTAAATGGTGGTTGCATATTTGTTGGGTTGAGTTAATCTTTCTGAATACTTTGTTGTCACAATGCCCTGATCATATCCACTGTCCTGGCATTTACAGCTCATTGTGACCTGACCCCATCTAATCTCTTCTACCTGCTTTTCTGATCAAGGTTAGCCTTCAGAATGCTTCCCAAGTCCTTTTTTTTTTTTTTTTAAGATTTTTTTTTTGGGGGGGGGTTGTGGACCGTTTTTTAAAGTCTTTATTGAATTTGTTACAATATTGCTTCTGTTTTATGTTTTGGTTATTTTGGCTGCAAGGCATGTGGGGTCTTAGCTCCTTGACCAGAGAGTGAACCCGCACCGTCTGCGTTAGAAGGCAAAGTCTTACCCACTGGCCCACCAGGGAAGTCCCCAGATTCAAATTTAGTTGCGCTGTTTCCCCCACTCTTCTGCCTCCATGCCTCAGGCTCTCCCACCTGTGTGTGTGTGAAGTCCTCCCTCTGCCCTGCATCAGACTCCAGTCTGTGTTGACCTCCTGTGTCCTCTTGCTTTCTTGCTCTCATTTGCCACTAAAATTTCAGCTCATTTCTTATCTCTTCTGTTATGCCTTCTGTAAATACTTTAATACATGCTGTTAGATTCTCATATAACCATTAAGATACATCACTGTGCCTCAAATATATCCTGAGGTACATAATATCACATCTTTTTTTTCTAATTTAATTTTTGCTTCCCTCCAGCCAGCAATTTTTATTTTTATTTTTTGTTAAACTGTTGCTTACTCTGCTGATGTCAGATCTTCAAATCATAGGTTTCCATGACACTATATCGCACCTTCCTAGCACTGGTCAGAGTGGTGATTGCCCAGAGCCTTGTGCGACAGTGCCTCTTGAATCTCTTCATGCTCACCACGTGAATCACTCCTATTCATTTTTCAGGACTCAGCTTCAAAGTCATTTCATTAGAGATAACTTTTCTAACTCACTGATGAGGTCACTCTACTAAAGCTCATTAGTAATTCTCTTTCATAGTACCTATAATTTTTTTATAATTATACAGTAATTTGTTCTATTCATTCAGTGAATATCTGTTGATCACCTATTTTGTGGCAAGTAATGTTTTAAGAGCTAGAGATATATTAGTGACACAACAGTTACAACTTCCTGCTCTTACATTTTTATGGGAGGAGATGGATAATAAAAAGTAAGTGATATTAGAAGATGTATTAGGATAGACTAAGTTATGCTGTGGTGACAAGAAAACTCAGCAAAATTAAAAGATGCTTACTCCTTGGAAGGAAAGTTATGATCAACCTAGACAGCTTATTAAAAAGCAGAGACATTACTTTGCCAACAAAGGTCTGTCTAGTCAAGGCTATGGTTTTTCCTGTGGTCATGTATGGATGTGAGAGTTGCACTGTGAAGAAAGCTGAGCACAGAAGAATTGATGCTTTTGAACTGTGGTGTTGGAGAAGACTCTTGAGAGTCCCTTGGACTTCAAGGAGATCCAACCAGTCCATTCTGAAGGAGATCAGCCCTGGGATTTCTTTGGAAGGAATGATGCTAAAGCTGAAACTCCAGTACTTTGGCCACCTCACGCAAAGAGTTGACTCATTGGGAAAGAGTTGACTGATTTGATGGTGGGAGGGATTGGGGGCAGGAGGAGAAGGGGACCACAGAGGATGAGATGGCTGGATGGCATCACTGACTCAATGGACATGAGTTTGGGTGGACTCTGGGGGTTGGTGATGGACAGGGAGGTCTGGCATGCTGCAATTCCTGGGGTTGCAAAGAGTCGGACATGACTGAGTGGCTGAACTGAGTTGAACAAGAAAACCCACAAGTGCCCTTTAATTAAACAAAATTTCTTATTCATGAAAAATATGCAGTGAGTCTTGATAAACTCTAGATTATCAATCGACTTTCTCTTTATTGCCAAATCATATTCCATTATATGGATATATTGCATTTCATGTATCCATTCATTAGTTAATGGGTCTTTGAGTTGTTTCCACAATTTGATTATGAAAAATGCTGCTATGAATATTCATGTTCAAGGTTTTATGTGAACACATGTCTTGTATATATACCTAGGAGTAAAATTGCTGGGTCATATGCAACTCTATGTTTAATCTTTCGAGGAACTACTAAACTGTTTTCCAGAACAACTGCACTATTTTACAATCCCATCTGCAGTGTATGAGATCTTCAATTTTCCAAATCTTCACCATCAGTTATTATTTTTATCTCTCTCTCTCTCTCTCATTTTTTCTTCTTCTAGCCATCCTAGTGGATGTGAGTGGTATTTTGCTGTTGTTCTGACATGCATTTTCCGGATTGTTGAGGATGGTGAACATCTTTTCATGTGCTTTTTAGCCATTTATTTATTTTCTTTGGAGAAATGTCTACTCAAGTCCTTTGTCCATATTTTAATTGGTTTGAGATTTTGTCTTTACCCTAAGAGAAACTGAGCCACCCCAATTTTGAGCAGATGAACAGAACCATCTCACTTAGGATATTAAGAGATTACTCTGCTGGTTGAGAATGGACTGTAAGGAGGTAAGGAAGGAAGAAGTGAAGAGCATTTACAGTAAACAGGTTGAAAGACTGTTGTGACTTGGACTGTGGTAGTAGCAATGGAATCAGGAAGAAATGTTTAGATTCTGGATTTATTTTGGGACTTTCCAGGTGCCTTAGTGATAGAGTCCCAACTAAAACTGCTAAGCCACAAAATCATAAGCAGAGAAACGATTTTGTTTTTAAGCCACTAAAGTTGGGGTGCTTTGTACACAGGAATAGATAACTGAAGCACATCCTTTTTCTGATTTAATCTTCACAGAATGTTGTGTGCCTCCCAGTTTCGTGGCACTGCCTCCAGTATCTGTCTGCTGAATATTTATTATATACCTGAGCCCCCACAGATGATCTGGGTTCTCATAAGACCATTTCCATTTCAGTTCACAGCCCAACTCTGCTTTCCTGGGTCTTTTCTGGACTCCGGTCAGTTGTGGAAGAGGGGATGTCCACGTGGGGAGATTTAGAAAGTAAGCTGAGCAGTCTTGAGGCCAACCAGCATGTGCTTCCTGCAGTGTGATCCCTGGTCCTGCCGTCATCACTGGTCAGCAGTGAGGAGGATCTCACGGGGGATTAGCATAGCTGGTGTAACCGAGCTCCCGCAAGTGAAGACTGGTTTACCCAAGGAGAGGCCAGTCATCTTCAGAGTCAGACTGAGCTCTCCTACAGGGACTAATAACTAGACAGGTATTGCTTAAACATTTTCTGAGATAAACTTTACATCTCAAGGAATCTGACACTTCAGTTCTGAGTTTCCACACTGTCAGACTTTCCCGGAGGCAATGCGTGAATAATGCCTGTCTCTCTGGACAAGGAGAAGAAATGCAGTAAGAAGCAAAGAGAAGAACATAGCTTGCAAAATCGTGTCTGCCACATTGTGAATGATGGAGGGCAATGTGGAGGAATTCAGACTTCAAGAAGAAATCTGAGATATTGGAGACCATCCCTACTGGTCAAAGGAGTTGGGCAAAGCTACAGGGAGAAGGCAGGATGTCAACCCATCAATCACAAACAACTTAAACTACCAAAAGAGAATCAGCAGTGTCAGGATTTTCATGAAGACCGTGTTATGAGTTACTTCCCTGGTGGTCCAGTGGCTAAGACTCCATGGTTTCAATGCAGGGGCCCAGGCTCGATCCCTGGTCAGGGAATTCGATTCTACATGCTGCAACTGAAGACCCTGCATGTTGTAATGAGAACCCAGTGCAGCCCAATAAATAAGTAAATGAATATAGTTTTTTAAAAATCGTTATCATCCATGTCTGTTTGCCTGTGGACATATCTTCAGCTCATTCAGAAGCATATACTGGGTAATATTTATTCCTAAACAAAGCAATATTTATACTCCTAATCCTTCATATATTTATTCTACTTCATGTTTGAGAATGTAGTTTTCCTTATCTTAGTTGATTAAGTGTATATCACTATTGTAAAAGGTAGTTTCATCAGTCGCATGTATTGGATTTACTGACTGGTGGTTCAAATGGTAAAGACAATATGCATATGGAATGCAGTATATACTTACTATTTTGAATTAATGTGTTAAAACTATATATTTCACATAATGTTGAAATAGTTGTTGCCCCAAACACTATTTTATTCTTACATTAAATGCAGAGGGAAAATTACAGGGGACTTGGAGCCAGAAGTGTGGTGTTTGAATCCCAGGTCTACCATTTGCTACCGATGAGGCTTGTTCTCAGATTCCATTTTATCATCTGCTAACTATAATGACAATAACCACACTCCCCTTATATACTTAACAGGATCAAAGGGAGGATGCACATGGAATATATGTAATAATGCTACTAGTATTATATGTCTTTGTCTATGTAATGTTATATGTTAAACTATTTAAGTGGTTCTTATTACTCTTCACCTATTTTATTTTGGGGAGTTGATGTCATTAAAGAAGATTTTTTTTTCAGTGAATCCAAGAAAATAGCAAAAGCACAAAGAGAACTTTTTTATTGGAAACACAGTGTCCAATAATCTGTTAAAATGTCTGTAGCAACAAAATAATAAAAATCCAAGGCCTGACTTTAAGGGAGGCATTCGTGTGGAACCCAAGGCATTTTTTCTGGGTTTTATTCAGTGACATGTCAGACTCATTATGTTTGATTCATTGGTTTTCAGTGTCTGAAGCTGAGGGCTGCACTTTCTACGGCCAGTTGTGAAAGAACAAATGATGCTGCAAGTGGATAGCTCAGCACCATCCCTGCTCTGGAGTACAGGTCACTGAGAGCACTTCAGTGCAGGGAATGGAGACCAGGCTCCTCTGGCCCTTAGGCTCCTTTATTTGTATCTGAGGCATACAGCACATAGTAGGTACTCAGCAAGAAATAATTGTTGATACACTTCCCTCAATATGTGTGTGTGTGTATGTGTGTGTTTAGTTGCTAAGTCATGTCCGACTCTTGCAACTTCATGGACTGTAACCTGCCAGACTCCTCTATCCATGGGATTTCCCAAGCAAGAATCCTGGAATGGGTTGTCATTTCCTTCTCTAGGGGATCTTCCTGACCCAGGAATCGAACCCAGGTCTCCTGCACTGCAGGCAGATTCTTTACCGACTGAGCTATGAGGGAACTCAATACTTTCTGGATAGTTGTTGTGGGGTCATTGTTTATCATGTGGGTGGTATGAGAATTGGGAAAGTAATAAAGACAACCTCAGACACTGATACTTTCAACTCTGAAACGTGTCAAAATGTGATGACAAGTTGATGGAGAGACAGAGGGATGGAGAGATGAATAGGGACGTGACAAAGCAAATATTGCAAAATGTTCATCGTAGAATCTGGGTGGTGGGTATATGTGTGTTAACTCTGTACTTTTGTAAGCTTTTCTTGTTTGAATATCTTTCTAATAAAAATATCTATGAAGGTAAAATGAGACTAGGACTTGGCTGTAGAGAGACATATTAGCTAGATTTCCTGCTGCTTTAAGAACTTTAATGAAGCCGTGTCAGCAAACTGTTTTGATATTGTTATTATTTGCTAAGGGTGTCAACTAGAAGACACAAGAAGACACAACTAATTAATCCCTGTGTCTTAGTTGCTTAGTACCACCCACACTCTCATGTAAAATTCAAATTGGGCTGGGCCTCTAATCTAGGTCCCATCCTAACAGAGCCTCCATCATTTGCAATGTCACCAGTCATGGCAGAATGGGAGGAAGTCTTGGAGCGGCACAAAGTGACGTTGACATACAGTCTTCTGTGTGCTTAAGGAGTAGAGGAGAATTTGGTGCTGGTTAACACGAGTTAAATCTTTTATAATGAGACTGAGCATGAAATAGCTCAATTTCCATGACTTCTTGCCTCTTCTTACTTCCCAGTGACAAGTACAAATCGTCATGCTTGTCAGTCCAAAATCCTTTTAAAACTCCCAAACACAGGGCCTTGAGGAACAAACGATACCCACCGACACACAATAGGGATTCGAGTTTGTTCATTATTTGCAAGCCTAGATCATGTACGGTCATTCCAGTGTTTTCTGAATTTATCATTATGTCAAAAAGATTCAGGACTTACTCTGTGTCTGAAATTCTCTGGGAAATCATAGACGTGGATCCTGTCCTCAAGTCAGAATAATCCAGAAGCTAATGAGCATACAGTAGAGAATAATTGTTACAGATGCAATTAAAGGCTAGATTGTAGTAGACTCTATGAATGAAATAGGATCAAAAAAGACAAGTATCATAGCAACAAGAAGGTGTAATAGCAATGACAGCAGCTAATGAATCACGTCACCTTGAGCCGTCTATGCATACTGCCTCTTTGAGTGTCCCCGTCGGCCTTGTGAGGTTGATGCCAGCACTGTGGATGCTTCATGGAGAAACAGTGATCTGAGTCACTGAAGTAGTTTGGTTTTGATCAGGAGAAGGAGATGGCAGGAGGACCTTGGGAAAGGGAGTTGTGTGCATGAAGTTACAGATGGCTAAACAAGCAAAGGATGTCAAAGGGCAGGAAGGGGGCCAGCCAAAATGGAGTTCAAGGTCTGGAAGGTGAAGGGAATTGGATGGTGGGATATGACCAGATAGTGGGGACTTTGAGAACCATAGAAAGTCTCAGTTTTCTGTTTTCTTTCTTTTTGAGGGGGAAACGTTTATGTTTGTCCGTGGAGATGGTAAGGGTCGAAATTGAAACAGAATATGCAGGTTAATGATAGTATTGTAAATCATGTCTGCAACAAGAGGAAAAAGATGAAAGAACAGATGAGTAGCAAAGAAACAGTGGTATGGAAGAACTCCATTTTCCCCAATTTAAAAAAAAAATGGAGTTGAATAGTTGCAAATGTACCCCTGTATGGAAGCTGAGAGTGTGAAAGTGTTAGGCGCTCAGTCGTGACTCTTTGTGACCCCATGGACCGCGGCTCCCCAGGCTCCTCCGTCCACAGGATTCTCTAGGCAAGAATACTGGAGTGAGTTGCTGTGCCCTCTTTCAGGGGATCCTCCTGACCCAGGGATTGAACCCTGGTCTCCCGCATTGCAGGCAGAGTCTTTACCATCCACGCCACCAGGGAAGCCCATATGGAAATCCAGGGCAACTACAAGCCTCGAGGGCACAGTCACCCCAAATTGCTTTCATTTCTGGCACCAAGTGCAGTTTTCAGGAGTTCCCCAAACTCCCTTTCAATTCAGCGATTTGCCAGGACTCATAGAGCTCACTGAATCACTCTCATGGCTGTGGTTCATCACAGGGAATGTATAGAGATTCAGATCACCCGAAGGGAGGACATAGGGCAGAGCCTGGCAGAGTTCCAGATTTGGAGCTTCCCTCTGATGTATGATAATACGCATGGAGTATTACCAACCAGGGAAGCTCACCCAGACCTCAGTGTTCAGACTTTTTATTGGGACTCCATTATGTAGGCATGATTGATTGATTGAAAGCCCGTGTGTTTGACCTCAGTTTCTAGGATGATTGATATTGTGTGACCCAAAGCTCTCACCCTGTTATGTGTTTCGGTCTTTCTGGGATGGCAGTCTCCACCCTCCTTCTCTATGAATGTGGGCATTCTCTCCACGTCCCCAAACCCACTGTCCACACCTCCAAGTCATGCCGTTGGACTATCTAGGTGACCTAATGCTCCTAGGCAAACGGAGGCACACCTATCACGCATGACATTCCAAGGACCTGGGGATTACCTTGCAGACGCCAAGGGCAAAGGCCAGACCTTCTCTTTAGTTAACGCCAAATTCTTTATTATATGCCCTGACTCCAGCAAGGCTTCCCTGGTGGCTCAGAGGTTCAAGCATGTGTCTGCTTGAATGTGGGAGACCTGGGTTCGATCCCTGGGTCGGGAAGATCCCCTGGAGAAGGAAAAGGCAACCCACTGCAGTATTCTTGCCTGGAGAATCCCATGGATGGAGAAGCCTGGTGGGCTGCAGTCCACGGCGTCACAAAGAGTCGGACACGACTGAGCGACTTCACTTTCACTTTCACTGACTCCAGCGTACTGTATTTCAGACCGATGCAATGCAAAGCAGCTCCTTATTGGGTAACTTGTGACAAGCTGCTTTATGTGTATTTCACAGAAGAAAAAGGCATGAAACAGCTTTAAAAAAGCTTCCTATCCAAGTATATTTGTAATTTATAGCAGCTCAGGAGAAAGCCTCGTGTAGCGTTCTCTTTGTTGTTGTATCTTTTATATCTGTGGTAGCAGTGGGAGATGGCTGGGTCTAGCTTCACACTGACATTTATGTGGCTATGCTGGGTCTGGGCAGTGGGAGATGGAGAATGACATTGGCAGGGCTTCTGGGGGTGAGGATGTGGCCAGGCTGACAGATTTAAGGCGTGGCATGAGCAGCTTCTCAGGTGGCACAATCGTAAGCAATCTTCCTGTCCCTGTAGGAGATGGAGGAGACGTGGGTTGGATCCCTGGATTGGAAGATCCCCCGGAGGAGGAAATGGCAACCCACTCCAGTATCCTTGCCTGGAGAATCCCATGGTCAGAGGAGCCTGGTGGGCTGCATAGTCCAAGGAATCGCAAAGAGTCAGACAGGACTGAGTGAGCACACGTACACATGAATAGGGGCAGGGCTGCAGCTGCCTTGACAGGAAGGATCAGGACAGAGCTGCTTGGAATATGGGTTTGGGAGGTGCCGGGGGCCAGTGTGAGGAACTCCGCCCATGGCAAAGGTCATGAGGAAGGAAGTTTGGCATACGCAAAGGCAAAGGCGTGATCAAGCCTCAGGAAACACCCTGTTCCTGAGCATCTACCCCCAAAACTAGAGTACTTTATGGGGGCTCTCCCCATAACCATTTCTCTCGGAGAAGGAGTTAACTTGCAGTTCCGGTTAATAAAAATTCCTGGGCGTGGCAAGAGTGTTTCAATTTACGAACTCTGAAGGTTCTCCCTGATCAGGTTCATCTGGCCGCATGTGACTGTTTACAGCCTCCCAACTGTGAGAGGCAAGGGATGCTTTAAAACTTTCTAAATACAGACTCTTTTGAGAAGTTAGAAGATCATTAGTATAGTATAGTGGGTTGGTTAGGAATTATATTGGTGAAGGGTTTTTTCATTTGTCGTGCCAATAATTACTGCTAATTCCCTGCCCTGGGTGTGACAAGGGTGTCTCAGGTCAAACCTCTCTGCTGACAGACTAGCTTGTGTGACAACCTCTCAACCATGAACAGCACAGAGAGTTTGGAGTATTAGCATAGGGCTTTTCTCATTGTTGAGTCAATGATTGCTGCCAGGCCTCCATATCCTTGGGCACCTGGGAATATATTAATGTATTTGGAATATAGAAAAGGAAATATAGTAGTTTTTGATGTTAGCAATACTAGACTTTTTGAATTAATGAATTTTCTCTTTTGTTATAGATCACTGTACTTTGTTATAAATCATTGTGTCCTTGCTAGGTAAAAATGTAACTTTATCACTATCTTAAGACTAAATAGATCTTAAGGAGAACATTGGTGAAAGGATTTTCATTTGTTGGACTGATGTTTGCTGCTAAATCTCCATATTCCCTGCCCTTGTAATGAATATAACTGGCATATAGGAGAAATAAGTATTAACCTTTAAGATTAATCATGTTAACCTTAGGTTAAGTAAATTCCTTTCCTAGTTGTAACTCACTACACCCTCACCCTATAGGAATGCAACTTTATATGGAGGGTGGCGCCAGATTTAAGAAAAAAATCACCCCTGGAAAAATAAGGTTTCTGGTTAACTAACCAGTATCAGAAAGGGCCATAAAATGTCAGCAGACCTCATGGCCAGAAGATGATGTAAAAATCCATAAGACCTTTGTATAATTTTATATGAAGCACCTGATTGTGACAAGGGTCAGGTCTGCTGACCCCCGCGTGACTCTGTATTCATCCCTATGTATAACAAAAGGTATATAAACAAACCTGAAAAATAAAGAAATCGGATCAGTTTCTGGAAAGACTGATTCCCCCGTGTCATTTCTTTCTCACTCCCCGCTTTCCTGGCTGAATTCTCATCTGAAATGTGGGTATTCCAACCCTGCTAATTCTGCCTGGGCTTCTGAGATCGGACCGGGGAGGCCTCAGTGCCTCCTCTCCTTTGGGAGAATGGAAAGACGCCTGTGGCCTACATAGGTGGACCAGTTATTCAGCCTCTTTTTCTCCACTAATTTTCCTACTAATCCGTTTCTAATCTCTCTGTATTAATAATTATGTAATTACATAGCTTTTTTCTAGGATGCCTACTCCATCCCCACCTTCGAATTACCGTGGATCCACCGGGGCTGGACCCCGGCAGGGAGGCGGTTGTAGACTGGGTTTAGATCTGGAGCAGTTAGAGAGGAGCTTGGCACCTGGTGAGTCAGCAGGGATCAGGGCCAGAGCAGGGGAGGAGGCAGAGTTTCACGTGGAGTGGGAGGGGCCACTGGTGGCTTCGGTGGTGAGTAGCAGTGTGTACACAGTGCTGTGTAACATGTGTACACAGTGGTATATAGTGGTGTATACACAGCGGTGTATAGCGTGTATACACAGTGGTGTATATTCGTGTCAACAGTATTGGTTTTACCTGCCCTGCTCAGAACTTGCGAGTTTGTTTAGATAACGATTAAAGGTGAGGATTCTGGCCTCAGACTATCTGGAGTCAAGTCACGAGCTGCCTATTGGTAATTCTATGATTTGGGCAAGTTACTTAACCTTGCTGTGCGTCAGTTTGGCTGTTTGATAAAGATAATACTCATTTTCTGTATCCTTACTTTCTGCTTTTTTTTTTTTTTTTTTGCTGGGATGTAATTGCTTTGCACTGTGTGTTAGGCTCTGCTGTCTGACCTCGTGGATCAGCCTTATGCCGACATAGATCCTCTCGCTCCCACTCCCACCAAACTCATCTAGGTCCTCACGGAGCGCCGGGCTGGGCTCGCTGAGCTGTACATCTGCAGCTACTTCTATAGTTTCCTGTTTTCTTCTTTGGGTTTAATTTCATTTTCTTTTACTAGTTTTTGAGATGGAAGCTTAGAATTTCATTGTCAATCTTTATTTCCATATTTGCCTTTAAAGCTATAAATTTCCCTGTAATTAGAACTTTAATTATTTCCTACACATTGGTGGTACTAAAGAACCTGCTTGCCAGTGCAGGAGATTTAAGAGATGCAGGTTCGATCCTTGGGTCAGGAAGAGTCCCTGGAGAAGGAAGTAGCAACCCCCTCCAGGATTCTTGCCTGGAGAATCCCAAGGATAGGGGAGCCTGGTGGGCTACAGTCCATAGGGTCACACAGAACTGAAGGACACAACTGACGTGTCTGAACAGGACATGGCTGAATCTTCTTAAAGGTTCAGTTCAACATATTTTAGAATTTCCATTGTGATTGCTCTTTAGAGGCACGAATTAGGTACAAGATGTTGTTTTATTTCTAGTTAGTTTTCGGGGACTTGTCTGTAGGTTAAGTTCACTGTGATGGGAGAGCTTGTGTGATTTGTCGAGGCTTGCTTTATGGACTGGCGTATTGATTGTTCTGGCTACTTTTTTTGTAGAAACTTTAGGGAAATGTTATTCCTCAGTTAGGTCAAGTTGGTTTACGGATTGTTCGAATCTTCAGTATCCGCAGCGATTGTGCCTGTTCTTTCCGTTACTGAGAAAGGAGTGTTAAATTCTCCAACTCTGACTGAAGATTTGTCAATTTCCTCGAACTTTAGAATTTCTTCAAGAACTTTAGAGATCTTTTTTGCTTTATATATTTTGTGGCTGTCTTATTAGCTTTAAGTTTAGAATTGTTCCATCTTCCTATTGGAATGACCTCATCTATAGTAATACTCTTACCTTGAAGCTGATTATATTTGATCCTAATATCAGCATTTTGGTTTGTACCTGCATGTTCAGTCATTCTCCATCCTTTCAAACTAACTGTTCTCTTACATTTAATGTAAGCCCTTTGCCCTGTTTTTGTTTTTAATCCAGCCTGAAAAAAAAAATCTGTCTTTTAATTGAAATACTTAGCCCATTATTTAGTTACGTGTAAGTCTCTCATTTTAACATTTGTTTTATTTTTAATTCCATCTTTGCCTGTTTATCCTTTCTTGACTGCTTTTTGGATCTCGACAATGTATTTTTGTTCCATTTGTATTCTCTATTAGGTTTTGAGTTGCGTTCTTTTTTAAAATTATTTCTTTATGTAGGAGTATGTGGATATTCTGGAAAGGGTCCCATGGTAAACATCTTTGGTGTTGAGGGACATATGGTCTCTCTAGAAACCACACGTCCCTGCAGTTTTAATGTTAAAGCTGCTGTGGATAAAACATAAACATACAGACATGGCTGCATGCCTGTATATCCTTATTTAAAAAAACATGTTGCTGGCAGATTTGGTCCATGGACCATGATTTGCAGCAGATTAAAGTATGTTTAATCTTTAAATAAATATATGGGCTTCCCTTGTGGCTCAGCTGGTAAAGAATCCACCTGCAATGCAGGAGACCTGGCTTTGATCCCTGGGTTGGGAAGATCCCCTGGAGAAGGGAAAGGCTGCCCACTCCAGTATTCTGGCCTGGAGAATTCCATGGATTGTATAGTCCATGGGGTGGCAAAGAGTTGGACATGACTGAGTGACTTTCACTTTCTTTCACTTCAAAGTATGTTTGACTAACAACAGGTGTACCTTGTTGGTAGTTTTATTACTTCCTCCTCTAAGGCAAGAACTTTATAAGCATGTAAATAGTTGACTTTTCCATTCTTCATACTATTGTTGCATGTATTTTATTTATCTCACCTATCTTAAACACTTCAGAGGACGTTATTAAGATTGCTGATTTAAAGCACTTTATTCTTTATATTTACCCACACACTTATAGTTTCGAGTGTTCTTATGCCTTTCTGTATTATTGTACTTCTATTTGGGTTAATTTTGGTTCAATTTGAAGAATTCCTTTATATGTTTATTATAGTGTCAGCCTGATAAGTATAACTTCTCTTACATTTTTGGATGTCTGGAAATATCTTTACTTCATCTCCATTTTTAAAGACTGTTTTCACTGGTGATGTGATTCTAAGTTGGCCGTTCGCATCTTAAAGGTTTCATTTAATCGTCTTCTTTTCGTGTTTCTGTTAAATCAGTTACAATATGATCTTGAGTGTATTGCATCTTTTTTCCTAACTGCTTTAAAGTTTATCATTTTCTCCCAGCTATACTATGATGTACCTTGGTGTGGTTTTCTTTATAGTTATCTCATTTATGGTTCCTGACACATCTTAGATCCGTTGATCTTTTATTTCTTACATGTTTTGAAAAATTTTAGATATTATCTTTATAAATATTAATTAAGCTCCATTTTCTCCCTCTTTTCCATGACTCAACTGCATACACATCAGACCATTTTATATTTTGCATGTCTCTTCTGTTCTTTTTTTTTTTTTCGTTTATTTCTACCTGTGCTTTAATTTGAATATTTTTTATTGACTTGTTGTTAAAGTTCAGTAATCCTTTCTGCTTTGTCAAATCTGCTGTTAGCATGTCTGAATGATTTTTTGGCTTTATAAATTGTATTTCTCAGCCCTAGACTGTGTATTTAATTCTTTTTTTTTAAAACAAAATCCAGTTATCTGTTGAAATTGTCTAAATTTCAAAATTCATTCATTTTGTTCATCTTCTCTGTTTTCTTTATGTCTATTTGTTTTAAAATCTTGTATCACTGATATGGGTATCAACTGTTTCTAATTCTTTGTTTATTCTCTTAACTATCAGTAACGTTCCTTACCTTATTCCTGTGTCTCATAAAATTTTAAATAATGTAGAGGATATTGTATACAAAAGACAAATAAATGCTAAAGTGAACTTTATTTTTCCCCAGAGAGAGTAATGGGTGAGTAAGTTCAGTCCATGAGAGTCTGTGTTATGATGCCTGGAAGCTTTCCTGAGAATCTGTTATCCTTTTGTTTCAAATGTCTGAAGGACGAGGCCTGGTAAATGTTTGTTGTGGGTTCCTCTTTCTACTAGAACTTTGTTGCTTAAGCAACAGATATTGTGGGTGATTTTATTTTGCCTTTTTATCTCTACCCTCCTGCCTCCCATGATATTCCAAGACTCAGCAGCTTTCTTACTAGAAAAACTGAGATGTGGGCCTTGGGGATTCTCTAGATTCTAATTCAACATGCCAGCCAGTGTAATGTCATCAAAAACTCCACTTGTTTCTTTCTTCTCCAAAGACTGACTCTCACAGCAAGCCCAATTTATAATCAATAAGTAATTTCAGCAAATGCCTTCAAGGAAGGGAATAGACATCAATATCAGTTCATGTAAGAAAGGTTCTATCCTTTGTCATGTTAAATTCATTTAGTCCTCTTTGCTTTAATAGATATCCAGTGTCTTTAACAATATGATTTTTGCCTGGTTGTTGCACTTGGTCTCATTCTACCTACTACATCCTCCATAGCTACAAAATTTGGAGCAAAATATAAATAGGAGACTCACAGAGTAGTTTTTGCCTTGCTAAACTGCTTTGGGTTATGTCACCAGCCTCTGAGGGTTAATCTTATTCTTTAATCTTACCCTTTGTCATAAAATTTTGATAATGTTATCATTTAATCACTTGGCCTCTATTTTTAATATGTATTTTGGGGATAATCAGGTTTGTTTTGGTATACAAAACTAGGACATAAAGACATAACCAAGGGTGAGAAATTATGAAAGAAAGCAAGTTATAAATTTTGAAGCATTACAAAGGTGTTAACTGTCATGCCTGAACATGTACATCAGGTACCATGATTTCTCGTGTCTTTTTTTCTGGATTACTGATACAAATATTGTTCATTGGTTGAAGACTGAGAGTAGATACATTTTGACTGAGGCATGTAGAAAATTAGGAAAAACATCAGAGTCCTAAATATGTGTCAAGTGAGTCTCACAGCCTCCCTCAAGCCGATCATAGTTTTTATGAATGATCAAAGTAGAATTTATTTTACAACAACTTTACATTTATGAGAGTGATAAAACTCTCCTAACTTTGCTAGAGCATTGATTGCCTGAGAAGAGCAAATTGACTCTGGCCAAGTTTTGACTGCAACACAAATACGTAAATATTTCTTGAGAACATGTTATGATCCCAACACTCTGCTGGATCTGTTAGGTGCCTGGACATTAAGTAAATTCTGGATCATCCTTTCAGCTTCTTTCTGCTTCAATTATTCTTCCAGTATTTCTGTTTCATTTATTCTTTTTCAATGTCTTAGACAACATCCTTTATCAAGTTGGGCTATTCCACTTAGTTAAGTGATTTTGTGTGTGTGTGTTTTAGGTCAAATAGAATGAGTTAAATAATTTTAGCAACCTTTCTATAATGCTGACTTCTAGGACTTCTTGATGTCATCTCTAACCTTTAATCTACCCAGTCATTTATATTTTCTACTTCTTGAACTTCAACACAAAGCATGTGTGTGTCTTTGTGAGAGAAAGCCTGTGTGCACTTGTATGTTGACTACAGGTGCTGATATAGTAGATTCTCAGTAACTTGGCCGAATAAATAATAACAGCCCCTCTCATCTTGAGTAGCACATTTTTGAATGGACAGTTCTGTCTCATATTATTCTTTCAATCAGTCCTCAGAGCAGGTCTCTGTATAAAGCTGGTTAGGATTACAGATATACTTTTATATACTAATTATGTGCTTATTAAAGATTAAAATGAAGGAGAACCTCAATAAAGAACTGTACTGTATCCAAGAAGAAAATTTTTCTTTATTTCTGATTCATTATCCAAGCTAACTAGGTTTCTGTTCAGTTCACTTGCTCAGTTGTGTCCAACTCTTTGCGACCTCATGAATTGCAGCATGCCAGGCCTCCCTGGCCATCACCAACTCCTGGAGTTCACTCAGACTCACGTCCATTGAGTCAGTGATGCCATCCANTTCTGTTCAGTTCACTTGCTCAGTTGTGTCCAACTCTTTGCGACCTCATGAATTGCAGCATGCCAGGCCTCCCTGGCCATCACCAACTCCCGGAGTTCACTCAGACTCACGTCCAGAGTCAGTGATGCCATCCAACCATCGCATCCTCTGTCGTCCCCACTCCTCCTGCCTCCAATCCCCCCAGCATCAGAGTCATTTCCAATGAATCAACTCTTCACATGAGGAGTTTCAGCTTTAGCATCAGTCCTTCCAAAGAAATCCCAGGGCTGATCTCCTTCAGAATGGACTGGTTGGATCTCCNTACAGCATAAGTCAGAATTTCCTCTCTTTTTATAATTAACACTCTATTGTAAGGATATACTGCATTTTGCTCATCCGCTTACTTGTTGACGGCCCTGTGGGTTGTCTACCTTTTGGCTCTTGTGAATAGTGCTGCTGTGAACATGGCCTTGGGCCTTATTTCCCTGATATCAAATGCATATCTTTCCAACACTGATTCTCTATCTCTCTGATTCTCTGACACCAACTGGGTGTCCAGCAATTTAATTCAATTTTGACACTAACTACCCTGAATTAGTGCAGATTCTACAAGTTAAGCAGTTCAGTTTCACAAGAACATTCTCACTTCAGATGCCAGCCCGAGAGGATGCCCAGCTGCGTACATTTTGCTTGTCCAAAAACAAGCTCAGGGCTTTCTGCACCCGCTGCCTCAGGTTCCATATTTTGCTAGAATAACTCGCAGAACCTAGATAAACATTTTGCTTGTGTTGACTAAAAAATATAGTCACACCCTGAATTTTTTGTTGTTGTTTGTTCATCGCTTAGTCCTGTCCAGCTCTTTGTGACCCCACGGACTGTACTGCCAGGCTCCTCTGTCCATAGAATTCTCCAGGCAAGAATACTGGAATGGGTTGCCATTCTCTTTTCCAGAGGATTTTCCCGACCTAGGGATCAAAGCCAGGTCTCCTGCATCACAGGCAGATTCTTTGCAGTTTGAGCTACAGTAGAGAGTTGATTTGGTGGGAATGTTTAGGACAGTGAGCCTGGGGGACAGCATCTCAGGAGCTTTGAGAAAACTGCTCCAGGGAGGCAGGAGGGGGTGTCAGGCTGTATACAAGTTTGCAGCAAAGGGAACAGGCAGTCTGAACATCAAAGGTTATTGTCAGGAAAAAAAAATCAGTTATCAAGTTCAGAAATTTAGTGTTCTGTGTATGGGAAGATGCAAGCCTCTGGGCTCACGGAATTCTTTCCTTGTTCGCCTTAAGGAGTAGTAGATGTGACAGATGGTTCCTTTTTGCACCCCGCCCCCCCATCTCAGAAATCACTGTGGGGTGGGGGTGGGGTAGTGGCATCCGCTGGATCACAGGCCAGAGGTAACTGATGGCTGTGACATTCCTTGTTTGTTGATATGGCAGGAGATACTTTAATTTCACACTTACATTTACCAGCATATTACGAAGGATATACTATATTATACATACCAGTATATTCTAAAGGATATAGAGGAGCCTGGCAACTCATGGGATCGCAAAGGGTTGGACATGACTGAGTGACTTCACTTCTTCAAAGGATACATCTCAGGAGCAGCCAAGTGGAACGGGTACGTGGGAAAGGTATAGGGGTCCAGGGCGAGTGGGGCAGAGCTTTCTTATCCTCTCTGGTTGGGCCACCAGCCCCGAGGTGCAAGTGTTAGTCCTCCCGGTCACTCAGTCATGTCATGTCCAGCTATCTGGGACCCCTGGACTGTAGCCCGCCAGGTTCTTCTGTCCATGGGGTTCTCCGGACAAGGATACTGGAGTGGGTTGCCATTCCACATTTGAATGCTACAGAGTGGGGAACAGAGATCCTGAAGGGAGCCGCAAAATCGGTACCAAAGCAGGGCGAAAAGCATCTAAGGTAGAATTAGGTTGAACTGCTTTGAATCGTCTACCTTTTATAATACTTTAGATTTAAAAGCTCTGGGATGTGTTCTGTGTTTACCAGCTTTACAGTGCAGTCTTCCTAAAACACCAGCAACAACACAATTTGGAAATCACTTGTAAGTGAGCAAAACTTGCCACCCCAGTGTGTCTCTCTGACATGTGCATTATTTCAAGCGGAAAACAATCAAAGCCCAAAAGACTCAGGAAGAAACTCTGACCTTTCCCCTAGCTGCCTGAAGGGATCTAGAGAGAGGACCTGTTCAGGAAGGGAGCCGTCACCAGAGGTGACTGTAGTGTGAGCTGGGTGTATAGACAGGGAGGACCCTAGCAAGCTCTGTGTGGTAAAATTCCTCTCTTGGTCTCACTGCTTCCTCCTGGCCCCTCAGATGCTTACCAGCCACCTGCTTTTCCAGCCGCTTGTAAATTGCCTTCCCCTTCTTTGGCGTTCCAAACCACCACCCTCATCATCCTCTCTTGTCTCTGGCGGAAGATGGTGCTAAACGGGAAGGTTTTGCCAGTTTGGTGAGTTACTCAGTTACTAGGTGTCCTCTCATGAGTTCATCCTATTAAACTTTTGATTCACTTTCTTCTATTAATCTGTCTCATGTCAATTTAATTCTTAGAACAGCCAGAATCACCCAGAAGGGTAGAGGGAAACTTCTTCCTGACATACTCCTTTCTTTCTGTTGTTACTCCTTTACTGAATGTCTTTCTGTTATTTTTTCAAAATGACAGTAACAATTATCAACCAGCATGAGTGTATTAAGTGAATTCCCCAGATATTTACAAGGAGAAGAGATTTCATTGCTGTCTGATGTAGTTGTTCAAAAACTGGAAAATAATCTGAATAAAAATAATTTATAGAACTACAAAGTTTGTGATACTGTGCATGCACATATGTATGTGATGTTTACATATGTGATTAAAACAACTCCAAGTTGAAAAAAGATTAAAATTTGTTTTCTTGTCAGAGGTGTTAGGACTAAATTACTCAAAAACTTCAACCTGGGAGGGCTCCCCTGTGTATTTGTAAAACTGTAATATTAAGGGAAATTGCTAAGCAACATAACAGCAGGGTTCATTTCTGCTGTCATTAATGGGGTATGATGGTTACGCTGATGGGAGATGATGGCAGTGCCACCAGAGCAGGGCTTTTGAACTTGACATAGGACCTAGGAAGTCAGCTTCCAACCTGACACATCCAGAGTGAGTTTCCCCTAGATCTTGGAAGAATCTGTGCTCATTCTTCTCAACTGACTCATAGCAGTATTTACCAGGTAGATGCCACTTTAGGGGGCAGAGAGGAGAGTTTTTTGGAATAAATGTAAATTCTCCAGAGTCTGGTCAAAACAATCCATGATTGATTTCAGTACCATTCCTACACAGAAATCCAAGCCCTAAGGAAACAACATCAATAGTTCAGAGTAAAATTATTCAGCTTTTCAAAGCCATGGTTGGGTAATCAGCACAGGCTCTCTAGTCATGGTGTGTTAAAATGAGAAAGTCAGAGGCTATTTCCCAGGATATTTTCTTTTCAGTAAAATGAAATAGAATGGAAAAGATATTATGGGTCTATAATAATATATCCTTTTGGGAAACAGAANGATCACTCTAGGTACCACATGTAAGTAGAATCATGCACTATTTGTGTTTTGGTGACTATATTCTTTCATTTGGAAAAATGTCCTCAAGTTTCATCCATGTACAGCATAAGTCAGAATTTCCTCTCTCTTTATAATTAACACTCTATTGTAAGGATATACTGCATTTTGCTCATCCGCTTACTTGTTGACGGCCCTGTGGGTTGTCTACCTTTTGGCTCTTGTGAATAGTGCTGCTGTGAACATGGCCTTGGGCCTTATTTCCCTGATATCAAATGCATATCTTTCCAACACTGATTCTCTATCTCTCTGATTCTCTGACACCAACTGGGTGTCCAGCAATTTAATTCAATTTTGACACTAACTACCCTGAATTAGTGCAGATTCTACAAGTTAAGCAGTTCAGTTTCACAAGAACATTCTCACTTCAGATGCCAGCCCGAGAGGATGCCCAGCTGCGTACATTTTGCTTGTCCAAAAACAAGCTCAGGGCTTTCTGCACCCGCTGCCTCAGGTTCCATATTTTGCTAGAATAACTCGCAGAACCTAGATAAACATTTTGCTTGTGTTGACTAAAAAATATAGTCACACCCTGAATTTTTTGTTGTTGTTTGTTCATCGCTTAGTCCTGTCCAGCTCTTTGTGACCCCACGGACTGTACTGCCAGGCTCCTCTGTCCATAGAATTCTCCAGGCAAGAATACTGGAATGGGTTGCCATTCTCTTTTCCAGAGGATTTTCCCGACCTAGGGATCAAAGCCAGGTCTCCTGCATCACAGGCAGATTCTTTGCAGTTTGAGCTACAGTAGAGAGTTGATTTGGTGGGAATGTTTAGGACAGTGAGCCTGGGGGACAGCATCTCAGGAGCTTTGAGAAAACTGCTCCAGGGAGGCAGGAGGGGGTGTCAGGCTGTATACAAGTTTGCAGCAAAGGGAACAGGCAGTCTGAACATCAAAGGTTATTGTCAGGAAAAAAAAATCAGTTATCAAGTTCAGAAATTTAGTGTTCTGTGTATGGGAAGATGCAAGCCTCTGGGCTCACGGAATTCTTTCCTTGTTCGCCTTAAGGAGTAGTAGATGTGACAGATGGTTCCTTTTTGCACCCCGCCCCCCCATCTCAGAAATCACTGTGGGGTGGGGGTGGGGTAGTGGCATCCGCTGGATCACAGGCCAGAGGTAACTGATGGCTGTGACATTCCTTGTTTGTTGATATGGCAGGAGATACTTTAATTTCACACTTACATTTACCAGCATATTACGAAGGATATACTATATTATACATACCAGTATATTCTAAAGGATATAGAGGAGCCTGGCAACTCATGGGATCGCAAAGGGTTGGACATGACTGAGTGACTTCACTTCTTCAAAGGATACATCTCAGGAGCAGCCAAGTGGAACGGGTACGTGGGAAAGGTATAGGGGTCCAGGGCGAGTGGGGCAGAGCTTTCTTATCCTCTCTGGTTGGGCCACCAGCCCCGAGGTGCAAGTGTTAGTCCTCCCGGTCACTCAGTCATGTCATGTCCAGCTATCTGGGACCCCTGGACTGTAGCCCGCCAGGTTCTTCTGTCCATGGGGTTCTCCGGACAAGGATACTGGAGTGGGTTGCCATTCCACATTTGAATGCTACAGAGTGGGGAACAGAGATCCTGAAGGGAGCCGCAAAATCGGTACCAAAGCAGGGCGAAAAGCATCTAAGGTAGAATTAGGTTGAACTGCTTTGAATCGTCTACCTTTTATAATACTTTAGATTTAAAAGCTCTGGGATGTGTTCTGTGTTTACCAGCTTTACAGTGCAGTCTTCCTAAAACACCAGCAACAACACAATTTGGAAATCACTTGTAAGTGAGCAAAACTTGCCACCCCAGTGTGTCTCTCTGACATGTGCATTATTTCAAGCGGAAAACAATCAAAGCCCAAAAGACTCAGGAAGAAACTCTGACCTTTCCCCTAGCTGCCTGAAGGGATCTAGAGAGAGGACCTGTTCAGGAAGGGAGCCGTCACCAGAGGTGACTGTAGTGTGAGCTGGGTGTATAGACAGGGAGGACCCTAGCAAGCTCTGTGTGGTAAAATTCCTCTCTTGGTCTCACTGCTTCCTCCTGGCCCCTCAGATGCTTACCAGCCACCTGCTTTTCCAGCCGCTTGTAAATTGCCTTCCCCTTCTTTGGCGTTCCAAACCACCACCCTCATCATCCTCTCTTGTCTCTGGCGGAAGATGGTGCTAAACGGGAAGGTTTTGCCAGTTTGGTGAGTTACTCAGTTACTAGGTGTCCTCTCATGAGTTCATCCTATTAAACTTTTGATTCACTTTCTTCTATTAATCTGTCTCATGTCAATTTAATTCTTAGAACAGCCAGAATCACCCAGAAGGGTAGAGGGAAACTTCTTCCTGACATACTCCTTTCTTTCTGTTGTTACTCCTTTACTGAATGTCTTTCTGTTATTTTTTCAAAATGACAGTAACAATTATCAACCAGCATGAGTGTATTAAGTGAATTCCCCAGATATTTACAAGGAGAAGAGATTTCATTGCTGTCTGATGTAGTTGTTCAAAAACTGGAAAATAATCTGAATAAAAATAATTTATAGAACTACAAAATTTGTGATACTGTGCATGCACATATGTATGTGATGTTTACATATGTGATTAAAACAACTCCAAGTTGAAAAAAGATTAAAATTTGTTTTCTTGTCAGAGGTGTTAGGACTAAATTACTTAAAAACTTCAACCTGGGAGGGCTCCCCTGTGTATTTGTAAAACTGTAATATTAAGGGAAATTGCTAAGCAACATAACAGCAGGGTTCATTTCTGCTGTCATTAATGGGGTATGATGGTTACGCTGATGGGAGATGATGGCAGTGCCACCAGAGCAGGGCTTTTGAACTTGACATAGGACCTAGGAAGTCAGCTTCCAACCTGACACATCCAGAGTGAGTTTCCCCTAGATCTTGGAAGAATCTGTGCTCATTCTTCTCAACTGACTCATAGCAGTATTTACCAGGTAGATGCCACTTTAGGGGGCAGAGAGGAGAGTTTTTTGGAATAAATGTAAATTCTCCAGAGTCTGGTCAAAACAATCCATGATTGATTTCAGTACCATTCCTACACAGAAATCCAAGCCCTAAGGAAACAACATCAATAGTTCAGAGTAAAATTATTCAGCTTTTCAAAGCCATGGTTGGGTAATCAGCACAGGCTCTCTAGTCATGGTGTGTTAAAATGAGAAAGTCAGAGGCTATTTCCCAGGATATTTTCTTTTCAGTAAAATGAAATAGAATGGAAAAGATATTATGGGTCTATAATAATATATCCTTTTGGGAAACAGAATAAATGAAGAGCTTCTCAATCCCCCTTCACGTCCTGACACACAGAGAAATTTAGAATTATTTGAACGGCATAGCTGGTTGCTCTTGGCTGGAGGTGATTGGCCTGGGTCCCTCCTGGCCATCCTAAGGGGTAAGGGGTCAATATCTCAGGCATGACTGCAATGCCTCCTCTCTCCACCAGAGTCCATGGTTGTGCCACAGGTGATTAGAAAGGTCTTATCAGAGTTAACACTATCATTCTATGTGCCAGGCACTGTTGTAGGAGCTTTATATGTCTTAACTCATTTCATTCTCATAAGACCTACATCACATGTAATATCATCATCAGTTTCAGGTAGCTGAGACATAAAGAGACTAAAGAATTTGGCCTAATTGCTGGTAAGTGTGGAGCTGAGATTTAGACTCAACCAGTCTGGCTCCAAGGAGATCCAACCAGTCCATTCTGAAGGAGCTCAGCCCTGGGATTTCTTTGGAAGGAATGATGCTAGAGCTGAAACTCCAGTACTTTGGCCACCTGATGCAAAGAGCTGACTTGTTGGAAAAGACCCTGATGCTGGGAGGGATTGGGGGCAGGAGAAGAAGGGGATGACAGAGGATGAGATGGCTGGATGGCATCACTGATTCAATGGACGTGAGTGTGAGTGAACTCTGGGAGTTGCTGATGGCCAGGGAGGCCTGGTGTGCTGCGATTCATGGGGTCACAAAGAGTCGGACACGACTGAGCAACTGAACTGAACTTAGTCTGGCTCCAGAGCTTGTGTTCTTTTTTATAAAATATTGAAAAAATTATTTGTTTTAATTGAAGGACAATTGCTTTAAATAGTGTTGATTTCTGCCATAATCAGTATCTATCAGCCATAGGTATATATATGTCCCCTCCCGCTTGAACCTCCCTCCCACCCTGTCGGTTGTCACAGAGCCCTGGTCTGAGCTGTGAGTCACACAGCAAATTCCCACTGGCCATCTGTTCCACACATGCTAGTGTATGTTTCCATGCTATCCTCTCCATTTGTCCTACCCCTAGAGCTTGTGTTCTTAAACAAGTCCCTAGATTTAGCACTAGAAGAGATTAGGAAGGACCTCACTGAATCTGTAGTTGGTGGATTTGCCTCATCAGTCATAAAGGGATCTACACTTGTATAGCACAACAGTACTTGGATATTTGTCTACTTTTNTGGCTCCAAGGAGATCCAACCAGTCCATTCTGAAGGAGATCAGCCCTGGGATTTCTTTGGAAGGAATGATGCTGGAGCTGAAACTCCAGTACTTTGGCCACCTCATGCAAAGAGTTGACTTGTTGGAAAAGACCCTGATGCTGGGAGGGATTGGGGGCAGGAGGAGAAGGGGATGACAGAGGATGAGATGGCTGGATGGCATCACTGACTCAATGGACGTGAGTGTGAGTGAACTCTGGGAGTTGCTGATGGCCAGGGAGGCCTGGCGTGCTGTGATTCATGGGGTCACAAAGAGTCGGACACGACTGAGCAACTGAACTGAACTTAGTCTGGCTCCAGAGCTTGTGTTCTTTTTTATAAAATATTGAAAAAATTATTTGTTTTAATTGAAGGACAGTTGCTTTAAATAGTGTTGATTTCTGCCATAATCAGTATCTATCAGCCATAGGTATATATATGTCCCCTCCCGCTTGAACCTCCCTCCCACCCTGTCGGTTGTCACAGAGCCCTGGTCTGAGCTGTGAGTCACACAGCAAATTGCCACTGGCCATCTGTTCCACACATGCTAGTGTATGTTTCCATGCTATCCTCTCCATTTGTCCTACCCCTAGAGCTTGTGTTCTTAAACAAGTCCCTAGATTTAGCACTAGAAGAGATTAGGAAGGACCTCACTGAATCTGTAGTTGGTGGATTTGCCTCATCAGTCATAAAGGGATCTACACTTGTATAGCACAACAGTACTTGGATATTTGTCTACTTTTTAATAGACTATACATCACTTTTTTACAATTTATTTTTTAATTGGAGGAAAATTGCTTTACAGCGTGGTGTGGTTTCTACCATACATCAACATGAAGCCAGCATAATTGTATTTATACCCCCTCCCTCTTGACCCTCTCTCCTCTCCCCCTATATGCATCACTTCCGATCACAACACACTTTTCAATGTAGGTGTCAGGGCTATGAGAAAAAGTGATTCAGGAGAAAGCATCCAACACAGTAGTAGTGATGGAGAAAGCAAGAGTTGGGCAGAGAAGAGAAGGATCCACAAACTTAGGAAAAGTTTACTGTAAAGGTTTGTTGCAGTGGAAATAGGTTTAAAATTTTAAGACAGTGCTGGATGATAATGATTGTGTTTATGGTAGCTGCCCATTTGGATCTACTTAGAGCCGTATTGCCCCTTGAATTCCACAATCCCTGACTTAGATCACTAAGAATCAAGATGAGAAGTTAACAACAAACTTTTGGTTTCTTGTCTGGTGCAAGAAAAAGTAAAAAGTTGCCAGTCTGCCCCAATAACAGGGGAAAAGTTGAGCAAACTGAAAATTCAGCAGCTCTTCTTGGATCTGTCAGAGAATTGAGATCATGGGCTAAACCGCCTCTTCTGAATTGGAGAGACTGACAGGTGAATGTGGAGAATCACAACTGAACCATAAGCAGAATAGAAACCCTGCAGGAATCAGTGCTGGGGTAGGTAAAACTGGACGTTTAATTGACAGATTTCAGGGGCCCAGTGTGGACTTCCAAGAGTTAAAATCTCCAGGGGGTACTCTTTAAGGGGTTCAAACTTCTGTGAGTTTTACCTTCAGGAACTTTTCTAGGTCCTATGATGTCAGAGGACCGACACTACCCATATCAAGACTTCCTGTAAAGCTACACTAATCGTGATAGTGTGGTCCTGGTGAAAGAATAAACAAGTAGATGAATGGAATGGAGCAGAAAGTCCAGAAATAGTCTTACATACACATAGTCAAGCGATATTTGACAAAAAAGCAGACAATGCAGTGGCGTAAAGAGTCTTTTCAACAAATGGTGCTCGAACAGTGCACAGGCAGACAAAAACAAATGAACTCATACTCTTCACACCCTTCACTAAAACGGACTCAAAATGGATCATAGGCCTAAATGTAACATGCAAAACTAACTTTCATGGCAGGTAATGTAAGAGAAATTGTAACTGACCTTGGGTATGGTGATGACTTTTTAAGTTAAACACCAAAGGCACAATTTATGAAAGGAATAATTGATAAGCCTAACTTTATTAAAATTGAAAAATTCTGCCCTGTGAAAAGACAATGTTAAGAGAGTGACAGGATAAGCCAAAGAGTGGAAGACAATATTTGCAAAAGACATGTCTGATAATGAACTGTTAACCAAAATATATAAAGAACTCTTAACATACAAGAATAGGAAAGCCTGATTAAGAACTGGGCAAACACCCTTAACAGACACCTCACTAAAGAAAAAGATAAATGAATGGCAGTCAAGCATATGAAAAGCTGTTCCGCATCATATAGCATATGGAAATGGACGCTACAACAACAGTGAGAGACTACAATGCACCTGTTAGAGGGGCTAGAATCCCAAACACGGACAACACCGAGTGTTCGTGAGGACAGGAGCAACAGGAACTCGGGCTCATCGCTGCTGGGAATGTAAAGTAGGGAGCCACTTTGGAAGGCAGTCTAGTGGTTGCTTACGAAACGAAGCATTCTCTTGCCACACAGTCCAGCAGTTACGCCCAGTGATAGTTACTCAGATGAGTTGAAAACAACCTTAGTCGCAGTTGCCACAACTTGGAAGCAGCCAAGATATCCTTCAGTAGGTAAATGGATATGTAGTCTGGTACATCCAAACAATGGAATATTATCCAGCACTAAAATAAATGAGCTGTCAAGCCATGGAAAACATGGAAGAGACTTAGGTGAATCAGTGAAAGAAGCCAACCTAAAAAGGCCACATACTCTGACTTCATCTATATGCTGTTTTAAAAAATTACAGAAACAGTGAAGTTGGCAGAAGTTAGAAAGGAGGGAAACACCACAGCGATATTTTAAGGTAGTGGACGCACTTTGTTACCGTAATGCTATCTTGTACATTTGTGAAAACCCATAGGATGTATAACACCAAGAGTGAACTCATGTAAACTGTGGACTTTGAGTGATAATGGTGTGCCGATTTCATTGTTTTTAACAACTTATACCTGTGGTGTGGGATGTCCATGGTAGGGAAGGTTGTGTGTGTGTGCCTGAGGGTATATAAAAGCTTTCTATACTTTTGGCTCAGTTTTGCTGAGAATCTAAAACAACTCTTAAAAAATGAAGTTTGTTGAAAACAGAACAACAAAACCCAATCTGATTATTATGTCGCTTTTCTGGAAAAGTAGAACTCTCCATGAAAATAAATATGCTTAGCAAGTGTTCACTATCTATATTTTAAAAGTTTCTCCACCAGTTCCAAAAGTTGCTCTCTTTCAAGCAGAATTGAAGCCATACAACAATTGGTCATAAATTAAAATCTTCTCTTTAATTTTAGGGCAAGGATGGCAAATAAGAGTCATCTTTACTACTAACACTGCTGGATTAAGAGGGGCAACAGGAGGATTTCTAACTGTGTCCAGACTCATCAGAAAAAAAATTACAGAAACTAGTTCTATCTATTATGGGATGGAGGGATGCTGGTACTAACACTTTCTATTGTGCATGTAATCTCTAACTGAAGCTCATGCTGGAATCAAGATTGCCGGGAGAAATAGCAATAACTTCAGATATTCAGATGACACCACCTAATGGCAAAAAGTGAAGAAGAACTGAAGAGCCTTCTTGATGAAGGTGAAAGAGGAAAGCGAAAAAGCTGGCTTAAAACTCAACATTCAGAAAACAAAGATCATGGCATCTGGTCCCATCACTTCATGGCAAATAGATGGGGAAAAATGGAAAACAGTGGCAGACTTTATTTTCTTGGGCTCCAAAATCACTGCAGATGGTGACTGCAGCCATGAAATTAAAAGATTCATGTTCCTTGGAAGAAAAGCTATGACCAACCAAGACAGCATATTAAAAAGTAGAGGCATCATGTTGACAACAAAGGTCCATCTAGTCAATCCAGTCATACATTTCCAAAAGTCATGTGTGGGTGTGAGAGTTGGATTGTGAAGAAGACTGAAAGCTGAAAATTGATACTTTCGAACTGTGGTGCTGGAGAAGACTTGGACAGCAAGGAGATGAAACCAGTCAATCCTAAAGGAAATCAACCCTGAATACTCACTGGAGGGACTGATGCTATAGCTCCAAAACTTTGGCCACCTAATTAGACAAGCAGACTCATTAGAAAAGACCCTGATGCTGGGAAAGATTGAGGGCAGGAGTAGAAGGGAGTGACCGAGGATGAGATGGTTGGATGGCATCACCAACTCAATGGACATGAGTTTGAGCAGACTCCAGGAGATAGTGGAGGAGGACAGGGAAGCCTGGTGTCCATCTTGGCCAAGCTTGCAGTCCGTCTGGTCACAAAGAGTTGGACATGACTTAGCGACTGAACAACAACAAATCTCTAAGTAAACTTTGTTATTGCAGAGGCCAGTTGTAGCCAATACATGATGCATAACCACTTTCTGGTACATTGGAGATGTCTTTCAGCACTTAAGCTCCTTTGCTCTGGGTCACTTGGTCCAGAATTTAGGATATCAAGGGACGGATTTTCTTGGAGAAAAGACACCNGCTGGACATGACTTAGCGACTGAACAACAACAAATCTCTTAAGTAAATTTTGTTATTGCAGAGGCCAGTTGTAGCCAATACATGATCCATAACCACTTTCTGGTACATTGGAGATGTCTTTCAGCCCTTAAGCTCCTTTGCTCTGAGTCACTTGGTCTAGAATTTAGGATATCAAGGGACAGATTTTCTTTCTCTGTTTGTCTTCTTGGAGAAAAGACGTCTGTATCCCTTTGCAGTTTCCTTTGTTTTTCTTAAATGTTCTTGACTTCCAAGTTGATTTCTAAGTAGCTCCTTTTATTATGGCCTTATCTTTTTATTTAAATCAGAACAAAGTTACAAGAAAACCCACACTGGATGTTTTCCTGTAAGGAAAGCAAGTGAATAATTATAAACAGTAAAAAATCTACCACATGGAGAGATTGTTATTCCTCAACTCTGGTCTCCCATTTGTGTTCATCATTTGTATGAAAAATATTTAGAACATAGTAAAGTGATTCTCTAATTGATTTACCTCTGAATTTTTGAAAGGTTTTCCTTAAACTTGGATTTATAAATAGACTTTACAGCTTTTCTCTTTCTCAGCAATCTCTGTGTGTGTTATTATCCCTTCATTTCATCTTCAGTACTTGCCTGACAACAGCAGCCCAGTGGAGAGTTCACAGGAAATGCTAGTGTACTTTGATGCAGTAAAGAGCAAAAGGATTGAGCATGCTTCTTACGGATAGCATGAAACATTTTATCTTGCTTCTATGGTGCTTAATTTTGGTTTCATTAAATTTCTTTTCTGCACTGCTACCATCTTCAGTAACTCAGGGGAGATTAAAGAAATAATCAGAATGAGCATATTAGATGAAACCCATTTCAACCGTCTTCTCAGCTATTGGCTTTGCCTCAAATGTTCATTAATAATGAAAATACATATTGTGTTCTGCTACCAATGGTTAGGGTAAAATTTTGATTGTCATTAATTTACCTGAACTGCCTGAATCTCTCAACTGCCTCTGGATGAAAGCTGGACAATTTCAAATTAGATAAACCTGCTGTAGCTCTGTTAGGGGCTCATGTTAGAAGAATATCAGCTAGAATATGAAACTTATGAAATTGATAAATGTGTAGGAGCATTCACCAAGGATGTCTGCATAGTCTTAGTAGGACTGTGTGTCTTCACCTTTCATTCAGTGTCTTTGAAAAAGTGATCCTGAAATCTCTCAACCTCATTAACAGCTTGACTGCTGGTACGTGCACAGTTGTCTTGGGTATTTTCTTTGGAAAGCAACAATTTCCAAAGTAANTCGGTTTTTCTGAGCCGGTGCTGAAGGTGTATCGTGTGTGTGTGTGAGTGTGTGTGTTAGGTGTCTTATTTGTGTGGATATTCAAGTGATTGTCTCAGAATATGAGAGGGAGCATGCCAGGAAAATGGCCTTCCAGGAGAGCACTTGGAGAATTTTGTGTGTCCCTTTAGTGAAAGTTGTTCAGTCGTGTCTGACTTTTTGTGACCCCCATGGACTATACAGTCCATGGAGTTCTCCAGGCCGGAATACTGGAGTGGAGCCTTTCCCTTCTCCAGGGGCTCTTCCCAACCCAGGGATCGAACCCAGGTATGCCACATTGCAGGTGGATTCCTTACCAGCTGAGCCACAAGGGAAGCCCAAGAATACTGGAGAGGGTAGCCTGTCCCTTCTCCAGTGGAGCTTCCTGACCCAGGGATCAAACAGGTCTCCTGCACTGCAGGCAGCTTCTTTACCAACTGAGCCATCAGGGAAGTCCTTTTACCTTGGGCCGAAAGGGGTTTGTTGCTATAGCAACAGGACAGTGAGCATTCGCTGTCTGGAAGTGGACCTCCTTCTTACAGGCTTCACAGTGTAGAGAGATGGCATGGCTCTCACCCAAGAGGGCCTGTTGTTTGGGTGACCACAACAGGACATATTTGGAAGGTCTTTGGGAAGAGTAAGAAACTATCGGGAATACAGATGCAATCACTTAGGGACTTCTGGGTAAAAAGCTTCCAGCAACCAAGGCTTGAAGAGTGTCTTGGAGGAACCACAAGTTAAAAATATCTAGATACAAAATGCCCAGTTAAAGTTGAATTTCAGATAAGCAATAAATGGTTTTCTGAATTTGGATTTTAACTGCGTGTCTTGTGTTTTATCATCATAATTCTGGTTATTAGAAAAAGTCAGATTTCAACATCTGCCAGGCTAAAAGAGCACAGTGTTAGCTGAGCACAATATTTTTCAGGAGGTAGATTTTCTGCCATGGTTTTATGATCTGGAAGGGTCAGAAGCTGAGTTAGGAAGAAAAAGCAAGATAAAAACACAAGGAAGAAGAGGTCCAGCAGTTGCTCCCTCCCCTCCTGCAAGTGCAGCATGTTTGAAGTGGGAAAGGAGATCTGGCATAGCTCCTCTGAAGGGGAATGGTGAGACAGAAAAAGTGTTTTTTTCTTTTCTATCCTGTCATATCCATTCTGCTCTATAAACTGGTGACCTGTTTGTTTCATCCAGCCAAGCTGGTTGTCTCCAGCAAAAACAAAAAGGATTTGAGAATTTTTTCTCTCTAGCTCTTTCTTTCCAGTTCAAGTGTGTATGTATGTATGCTCAGTCCCTGAGTCGTGTCCCAGTTCTTTTTGACTGTAGCCCATCAGACTCCTCTATGCATGGAATTTTCCAGGCAAGAATACTGGCGTGGGTTGACCTTTCCAACTCCAGGGGATCTTCCCTACTCAGGGATCGAACCCACTTCTCCTGCATTGGTAGGCAGATTCTTTACCACTGCACCATCTGGAAGCCTGTTCAAATGTTTAAGACTTAACTATATTTTCCATGTTTTTAAAAAATAAATAACTCACCAAGTGAAAAGTAATATATTTTGAGGATAAAATGATGTTTGTGGAATAAATATGAGAAATGGCATTCTGACTGATATCTCTTTCAAACTAATTAAAAAGGCTATTTCTTGGCCAAGGTCATTTTAAAGCGATTCTCAGAACTTGGCTGAAATTGAGATTTATCATGAGGGGGTGACTTTCTACTCACTCCATATATATACTAAATATGTATGATAAGTAGCTATAAGAGAAGCAGAATAGTGATGTTATATTTTATTTCTGTGTAGTAACATTTATGAGAAATAGACATAACTATAATGATAATGATTAAT
>SJYW01018670.1:281347-297597 GCA_006410735.1 Raphicerus campestris | reverse complement strand
TCTGCCCCAATAACAGGGGAAAAGTTGAGCAAACTGAAAATTCAGCAGCTCTTCTCGGATCTGTCAGAGAATTGAGATCATGGGCTAAACCGCCTCTTCTGATTTGGAGAGACTGACAGGTGAATGTGGAGAATCACAACTGAACCATAAGCAGAATAGAAACCCTGCAGGAGTCAGTGCTGGGGTAGGAAAACTGGACGTTTAATTGACAGATTTCAGGGGCCCAGTGTGGACTTCCAAGAGTTAAAATCTCCAGGGGGTACTCTTTAAGGGGTTCAAACTTCTGTGAGTTTTACCTTCAGGAACTTTTCTAGGTCCTATGATGTCAGAGGACCGACACTACCCATATCAAGACTTCCTGTAAAGCTACACTAATCGTGATAGTGTGGTCCTGGTGAAAGAATAAACAAGTAGATGAATGGAATGGAGCAGAAAGTCCAGAAATAGTCTTACATACACATAGTCAAGCGATATTTGACAAAAAAGCAGACAATGCAGTGGCGTAAAGAGTCTTTTCAACAAATGGTGCTCGAACAGTGCACAGGCAGACAAAAACAAATGAACTCATACTCTTCACACCCTTCACTAAAACGGACTCAAAATGGATCATAGGCCTAAACGTAACATGCAAAACTAACTTTCATGGCAGGTAATGTAAGAGAAATTGTAACTGACCTTGGGTATGGTGATGACTTTTTAAGTTAAACACCAAAGGCACAATTTATGAAAGGAATAATTGATAAGCCTAACTTTATTAAAATTGAAAAATTCTGCCCTGTGAAAAGACAATGTTAAGAGAGTGACAGGATAAGCCAAAGAGTGGAAGACAATATTTGCAAAAGACATGTCTGATAATGAACTGTTAACCAAAATATATAAAGAACTCTTAACATACAAGAATAGGAAAGCCTGATTAAAAACTGGGCAAACACCCTTAACAGACACCTCACTAAAGAAAAAGATAAATGAATGGCAGTCAAGCATATGAAAAGCTGTTCCGCATCATATAGCATATGGAAATGGAAGCTAAAACAACAGTGAGAGACTACAATGCACCTGTTAGAGGGGCTAGAATCCCAAACACCGACAACACCGAGTGTTCGTGAGGACAGGAGCAACAGGAACTCGGGCTCATCGCTGCTGGGAATGTAAAGTAGGGAGCCACTTTGGAAGGCAGTCTAGTGGTTGCTTACGAAACGAAGCATTCTCTTGCCACACAGTCCAGCAGTTACGCCCTGTGATAGTTACTCAGATGAGTTGAAAACATCCTTAGTCGCAGTTGCCACAACTTGGAAGCAGCCAAGATATCCTTCAGTAGGTAAATGGATATGTAGTCTGGTACATCCAAACAATGGAATATTATCCAGCACTAAAATAAATGAGCTGTCAAGCCATGAAAAACATGGAAGAGACAGGTGAATCAGTGAAAGAAGCCAACCTAAAAGGCCACATACTCTGACTTCATCTATATGCTGTTTTAAAAAATTACAGAAACAGTGAAGTTGGCAGAAGTTAGAAAGGAGGGAAACACCACAGCGATATTTTAAGGTAGTGGACGCACTTTGTTACCGTAATGCTATCTTGTACATTTGTGAAAACCCATAGGATGTATAACACCAAGAGTGAACTCATGTAAACTGTGGACTTTGAGTGATAATGGTGTGCCGATTTCATTGTTTTTAACAACTTATACCTGTGGTGTGGGATGTCCATGGTAGGGAAGGTTGTGTGTGTGTGCCTGAGGGTATATAAAAGCTTTCTATACTTTTGGCTCAGTTTTGCTGAGAATCTAAAACAACTCTTAAAAAATGAAGTTTGTTGAAAACAAAACAGAACAACAAAACCCAATCTGATTATTATGTCGCTTTTCTGGAAAAGTAGAACTCTCCATGAAAATAAATATGCTTAGCAAGTGTTCACTATCTATATTTTAAAAGTTTCTCCACCAGTTCCAAAAGTTGCTCTCTTTCAAGCAGAATTGAAGCCATACAACAATTGGTCATAAATTAAAATCTTCTCTTTAATTTTAGGGCAAGGATGGCAAATAAGAGTCATCTTTACTACTAACACTGCTGGATTAAGAGGGGCAGCAGGAAGATTTCTAACTATGTCCAGACTCATCAGAAAAAAAATTACAGAAACTAGTTCTATCTATTATGGAATGGAGGGATGCTGGTACTAACACTTTCTATTGTGCCTGTAATCTCAAACTGAAGCTCATGCTGGAATCAAGATTGCCGGGAGAAATAGCAATAACTTCAGATATTCAGATGACACCACCTAATGGCAAAAAGTGAAGAAGAACTGAAGAGCCTCTTGATGAAGGTGAAAGAGGAAAGCGAAAAAGCTGGCTTAAAACTCAACATTCAGAAAACAAAGATCATGGCATCTGGTCCCATCACTTCATGGCAAATAGATGGGGAAAAATGGAAAACAGTGGCAGACTTTATTTTCTTGGGCTCCAAAATCACTGCAGATGGTGACTGCAGCCATGAAATTAAAAGATTCTTGTTCCTTGGAAGAAAAGCTATGACCAACCAAGACAGCATATTAAAAAGTAGAGGCATCATGTTGACAACAAAGGTCCATCTAGTCAATCCAGTCATACATTTCCAATAGTCATGTGTGGATGTGAGAGTTGGATTGTGAAGAAGACTGAAAGCTGAAAATTGATACTTTCGAACTGTGGTGCTGGAGAAGACTTGGACAGCAAGGAGATGAAACCAGTCAATCCTAAAGGAAATCAACCCTGAATACTCACTGGAGGGACTGATGCTATAGCTCCAAAACTTTGGCCACCTAATTAGACAAGCAGACTCATTAGAAAAGACCCTGATGCTGGGAAAGACTGAGGGCAGGAGTAGAAGGGAGTGACCGAGGATGAGATGGTTGGATGGCATCACCAACTCAATGGACATGAGTTTGAGCAGACTCCAGGAGATAGTGGAGGAGGACAGGGAAGCCTGGTGTCCATCTTGGCCAAGCTTGCAGTCCGTCTGGTCACAAAGAGTTGGACATGACTTAGCGACTGAACAACAACAAATCTCTAAGTAAACTTTGTTATTGCAGAGGCCAGTTGTAGCCAATACATGATGCATAACCACTTTCTGGTACATTGGAGATGTCTTTCAGCACTTAAGCTCCTTTGCTCTGGGTCACTTGGTCCAGAATTTAGGATATCAAGGGACGGATTTTCTTGGAGAAAAGACACCTGTATCCCTTTGCAGTTTCCATTGTTTTTCTTAAATGTTCTTGACTTCCAAGTTGATTTCTAAGTAGCTCCTTTTATTATGGCCTTATCTTTTTGTTTAAATCAGAACAAAGTTACAAGAAAACCCACACTGGATGTTTTCCTGTAAGGAAAGCAAGTGAATAATTATAAACAGTAAAAAATCTACCACATGGAGAGATTGTTATTCCTCAACTCTGGTCTCCCATTTGTGCTCATCATTTGTATGAAAAATATTTAGAACATAGTAAAGTGATTCTCTAATTGATTTACCTCTGAATTTTTGAAAGATTTTCCTTAAACTTGGATTTATAAATAGACTTTACAGCTTTTCTCTTTCTCAGCAATCTGTGTGTGTGTTATTATCCCTTCATTTCATCTTCAGTACTTGCCTGACAACAGCAGCCCAGTGGAGAGTTCACAGGAAATGCTAGTGTACTTTGATGCAGTAAAGAGCAAAAGGATTGGGCATGCTTCTTACGGATAGCATGAAACATTTTATCTTGCTTCTAGGGTGCTTAATTTTGGTTTCATTAAATTTCTTTTCTGCACTGCTACCATCTTCAGTAACTCAGGGGAGATTAAAGAAATAATCAGGATAAGCATATTAGATGAAATCCATTTCAACCATCTTCTCAGCTATTGGCTTTGCCTCAAATGTTCATTAATAATGAAAATACATATTGTGTTCTGCTACCAATGGTTAGGGTAAAATTTTGATTGTCATTAATTTACCTGAACTGCCTGAATCTCTCAACTGCCTCTGGATGAAAGCTGGACAATTTTGAATTAGATAAACCTGCTGTAGCTCTGTTAGGGGCTCATGTTAGAAGAATATCAGCTAGAATATGAACCTTATGAAATTGATAAATGCATAGGAGCATTCGCCAAGGATGTCTGCATAGTCTTAGTAGGACTGTCTGTCTTCACCTTTCATTCAGTGTCTTTGAAAAAGTGATCCGGAAATCTCTCAGCCTCATTAACAGCTTGACTGCTGGTACGTGCACAGTTGTCTTGGGTATTTTCTTTGGAAAGCAACAATTTCCAAAGTAATGCAGAATTAAAAAATCCTCACACTTTAAGGTATGAAACATTTTGGTTATATCACTTAGATGTCGTATATAGCAGTCATGTCCGACTCTTTGTGACCCCGTGGACTGTAGCCCCCAAGGCTCCTCTGTCCATGGGATTCTCCAGGCAAGAATACTGGAGTGGTTGCCATTTCCTTCTCCAGGGGATCTTCCCGACCCAGGTCTCCTACATTGCAGGCAGATGCTTTAACCTCTGAGCTACAGGGAAGCTATACATATATACACACACACACACACATGTATTCCTCTATATATTATATAGTTCACATTTCCATCTGTCTATAAATGCATCTATGTGACGTATGTAAAATATATGTAAGTATATATATAATATGTATTATATGTAAATATATAACTATTTTAAGTATCTCAACTTGTGTTTTTTGTGTAGACATTTTGAACTATAGTATGTAATTCAAAGGTGATCTGTTCCAACTCTTTCTTTTCACTTTAGACCAGGACCTGAAGTAATGCCGAGTTCTGAGTAGTAGATGTTTGGTGAACAAGTTCCAATTATAGAGTTTATTCCATTCTTTTTTACCCAAAGTTCAACTCCAGCAGTGTGTTTGAGACTCAACATGACTGTCCTTGTTGCCTGTCTGTTCTACATCTTCGACACGGATGGAGTCTCCTCTAGACCACCTCCCACCACCCTTGTGTTTTGTCCAGCCACGTTCATTCAGATTTCAGCTTTGGTACCACTTCTCTGCCATCTTTCTGGACAGCCTGCCTCAGACTGGGACGAGCGTCTCCAGCTTGCCACGGCATTTCCTGCTGTCCTTGATCTTGGCACTTACCAGACCGCATCGCTTCCTTTATCATCCCCCTCTGTTAGACCAGTAGCTCCTGTAGAACAAAGCCTGACTTGTTCATCATTTTATCCCACAAATCCAGCAGTGTTTGGCATAGATTCAGTGCTCAATATATATTTGTTGAGTGAATGAATGAAAAATCTGGTTTCTATTAGGCCCAACCTAATTATTTTACCCTCTCAAATTCTCAGTACAGATGGCACATTATACTTTAGGAATGCAAGCCAAGCAGTTTATACTTTTGCTTTTTGCCAAGTAGATTTTGAGATGGTTGAAAATGTTATCTGTTATTTTTGCCTATTGACATTCGCGTGTGTCACTTCCATGAAGACCTGAAAGAAACTGTACTAATATTTGGAATGACTACTCCTATCTGTTCTCGAAACCATATGCCTTATGTCACAGTTACTGTCTCTCCCATCTGTTCAGCAAGCAGAACTATTTCTGATGAAGGGAGAACAAAATCCTTTCTGAGGGCAGAATCTGCGCTGAACCAAGATCAGACAGGCCAGGATATCCCCTTCAGGGACAAACAGCTGACATTATTGATTATGGGATTGTAGCAGCCCTGAGCATCACCTCCCACCTCCCAGCCAATATCATACTGATACCTGCAATCTAGCTTGTTTCTGAAGTCTGAGTTAATGTTTGCTTTAAAAGAAATGCTTGATTCATTTAGCTGCAGCTAATAGTTTATTAAAAGAGAAAATAATTGATAAAACTGTTAATGTCATTAAGTAAGGAGGCCGTTAGATGGAGGTAGCTCCAATGCCTTGATTGCCTATGTGAACAAACCAGAACCTAAGCCAGAGTCAGCGCACCCGTATCTGGGAAAATGAAATTTAAGAGCAAACTGTCACAGACAGCCAACCAGCCTTTCCAAAGTAAGGCAACTGCTTAAACCACGTTGTTGTCTAGTCATTAAGCCATGACTGACTCTCTTGGCGACCCCAGGGACTGTAGCCTACCAGGCCTCTTTGTTTGTGAAAGTTTCCAGGGAAAAGTACTGGAGTAGGTTGCCATTTCCTTTCAGGAAATATTCCCAACCCAGGGACTGAACCTGCGTTGGCAGGCAGATGCTTTACTGTGGAGCCACCAATCAAATAATTTTCTTGCTTTGCTTTTGTGTCTTCTCTGTAAACCTTCCCTCCCCAGCTTCCATTGGTTGAGTGCCCCCAATAACTTTTAGACTGATGCTGCCTGATTTGATTGGTGTATGCTCAAAGGGGGCTTCCCTTGTGGCTCAGCTGGTATTCAAAGGATCTCTGAAAAATTTCCATGTGCCACAGTTTAATCTTCCAACAAAATGAAACCTGGTTTTCTTAGATTAACAAATGGATGAATATGAGCAGACACTATTCCATAGGTGGTCCCTGAAATGTGGCTCTAGAAACACCTGGCCATGAGCGTGAATAGCAGCAACGGTCAGTTGTGCATGACTTAGGTAACATTGAATCCCCCTGTCCCCAAATTCTAAAGATATGAAAGGCTTGAAGGGTTACAAAAATTAAACTACTTTGAACAAAAAGTATTTAGTGAAAGCGAAACAAGATGTGATAGATCATTCACCTTGGTTGAGTTTAGCTTTATTAGAAGAGTTGGACATTCTTGGAATAATGCTTTTGTGCAATGAGGCATTGAAGGTGGATGTTTCGATAGTTTGGGGAGGCTCATTGAGCCTAATCAGAGAAGGCAATGGCACCCCACTCCAGTACTCTTGCCTGGAAAATCCCATGGGTAGAGGAGCCTGGTGGACTGCATTCCTGGGGTTGCTAGAGTCAGACACGACTGAGCGACTTCACTTTCACTTTTCACTTTCATGCATTGGAGAAGGAAATGGTAACCCACTCCAGTGTTCTTGCCTGGAGAATCCCAGGGACAGGGGAGCCTGGTGGGCTGCTGTCTATGGGGTTGCACAGAGTCGGACACGACTGAAGTGACTTAGCAGCAGTGAGCCTCATACTTCCTGGGCTCCCAAGGTCTGGGTACTTAGAAGAGGGATGGAGAGTGGGATGCTGCTATCAAAAGGGTACCCTCCTGTGGGTACCAGGAGGGAAAATAGATCAAAGAGAAAAAAGGTGTGATGTCTTGGGATTGGATAGGCCAATCTGTGTGATATTTTATAGCCCATTCAAATGAAGTTCTAGTTTCTGGGCAACAAGCACAAAGATTTCCATAAGCATTTCTATTATTTAAAAGCGTTGCTGGACATTGTTATTAAAATGGGGAAAAATAAAGGAAACAGTGGCCTTCAGCATCGCACTTTATATAGGCTTGAGCAGAGATAATGTTTTGAATTTTTTTCTTTCTGATTAGGTTGCAGTTTTGTGTCTGTACTTTCCAGTCCTTTGTATGGAGTTGCCTTTCATGAAGCGTGTAACTGGAATTAAAGATAGCTCTATCGCACAGTCTCACTTCTTTGCCGTTACAAGAGTGTGACCGTGTAGAATAGATGTGCAGACATTTTGAAGTACACAAACTCTAGCCTGTCAACATCCCAAACTCTCTACAAGCTCCTGCCGAGAAAATGCATCTAAGCAGGCTAGGCGGACCCAACATGCCAGCTAAATGCTGTCACTGGTCCAGTTTAATCAGACATCTTGCTGCTAATTTAAACGTGGAGACTTTTTTTTATCTCATTAGATAAATTGGAATAAAAACCTAGCTTATCAATTCTTCCATTCTCTGTTTCTGTATAAGCACTTAAAGAAAAATGTAGTTTTGCAAACAAGACTCGTTCAAGGTTTCGTTAGTCACAAGTGGGTCTGTATGAGTTTTTAAGGATTAGTTTAGTTATCACTTCGGTTTTTCTGAGCCAGTGCTGAAGGTGTATCGTGTGTGTGTGTGAGTGTGTGTGTTAGGTGTCTTATTTGTGTGGATATTCAAGTGATTGTCTCAGAATATGAGAGGGAGCATGCCAGGAAAATGGCCTTCCAGGAGAGCACTTGGAGAATTTTGTGTGTCCCTTTAGTGAAAGTTGCTCAGTCGTGTCTGACTTTTTGTGACCCCATGGACTCTACAGTCCATGGAGTTCTCCAGGCCAGAATACTTGAGTGGAGCCTTTCCCTTCTCCAGGGGCTCTTCCCAACCCAGGGATCGAACCCAGGTATTCCACATTGCAGGTGGATTCCTTACCAGCTGAGCCACAAGGGAAGCCCAAGAATACTGGAGAGGGTAGCCTGTCCCTTCTCCAGTGGAGCTTCCTGACCCAGGGATCAAACAGGTCTCCTGCACTGCAGGCAGCTTCTTTACCAACTGAGTCATCAGGGAAGTCCTTTTACCTTGGGCCGAAAGGGGTTTGTTGCTATAGCAACAGGACAGTGAGCACTCGCTGTCTGAAAGTGGACCTCCTTCTTATAGGCTTCACAGTGTAGAGAGATGGCATGGCTCTCACCCAAGAGGGCCTGTTGTTTGGGTGACCACAACAGGACATATTTGGAAGGTCTTTGGAAAGAGTAAGAAACTATCAGGAATACAGATGCAATCACTTAGGGACTTCTGGGTAAAAAGCTTCCAGCAACCAAGGCTTGAAGAGTGTCTTGGAGGAACCACAACAAGTTAAAAATATCTAGATACAAAATGCCCAGTTAAAGTTGAATTTCAGATAAGCAATAAATGGTTTTCTGAATTTGGATTTTAACTGCGTGTCTTGTGTTTTATCATCATAATTCTGGTTATTAGAAAAAGTCAGATTTCAACATCTGCCAGGCTAAAAGAGCACAGTGTTAGCTGAGCACAATATTTTTCAAGAGGTAGATTTTCTGCCATGGTTTTATGATCTGGAAGGGTCAGAAGCTGAGTTAGGAAGAAAAAGCAAGATAAAAACACAAGGAAAAAGAGGTCCAGCAGTTGCTGCCTCCCCTCCTGCAAATGTAGCATGTTTGAAGTGGGAAAGGAGATCTGGCATAGCTCCTCTGAAGGGGAATGGTGAGACAGAAAAAGTGTTTTTTTCTTTTCTATCCTGTCATATCCATTCTGCTCTATAAACTGGTGACCTGTTTGTTTCATCCAGCCAAGCTGGTTGTCTCCAGCAAAAACAAAAAGGATTTGAGAATTTTTTCTCTCTAGCTCTTTCTTTCCAGTTCAAGTGTGTATGTATGTATGCTCAGTCCCTGAGTCGTGTCCCAGTTCTTTTTGACTGTAGCCCATCAGACTCCTCTATGCATGGAATTTTCCAGGCAAGAATACTGGCGTGGGTTGACCTTTCCAACTCCAGGGGATCTTCCCTACTCAGGGATCGAACCCACTTCTCCTGCATTGGTAGGCAGATTCTTTACCACTGCACCATCTGGAAGCCTGTTCAAATGTTTAAGACTTAACTATATTTTCCATGTTTTTAAAAAATAAATAACTCACCAAGTGAAAAGTAATATATTTTGAGGATAAAGTGATGTTTGTGGAATAAATATGAGAAATGGCATTCTGACTGATATCTCTTTCAAACTAATTAAAAAGGCTATTTCTTGGCCAAGGTCATTTTAAAGCGATTCTCAGAACTTGGCTGAAATTGAGATTTATCATGAGGGGGTGACTTTCTACTCACTCCATATATATACTAAATATGTATGATAAGTAGCTATAAGAGAAGCAGAATAGTGATGTTATATTTTATTTCTGTGTAGTAACATTTATGAGAAATAGACATAACTATAATGATAATGATTAATATAACATTTTAATTGAAGTTTGCTATATTATGTTTGAAGAGCATTTTATTTAGTCTTATGAAAGTTCCTTTACTGTATTCTCTCAATTGTCCCTCACAACAAGCCCAAAGGACAGGAAGGGCCAGAATCATCATACTCATTTGAAAGATGTAAAAATTGAGGATCATATAGTTGGGAAATAGTGACATTTGGACCAGAACCCTTGTCTTTTGATCAGGCTGACCTTTTCTCTCTCACTCATGTCATTTAATTAAGGAATATCCATAAACAGAAGATTAGGTGAAAACCTGAGGAAATGATCTGAGTATTTACAGCCGAAATAAACTGCTAAGTTTTTGACTGGCTAGTTTTGGCTCTAAATCCTAAACTATGATACTGTGATTTGGAATTTGGGAGCCATGAAGGCCTTTAAAATTTATGAAGGGCAATTCCCTTATTAAAGGAACGAGTTAATAAGTGGTATTTAAGGAGTATAACATGCTGGGCTCCAGGGTACAGAGAACAAGGAGCCAAGGTCATTGACCCCTGAAGGCTAGTAGAGCACAGAAGAGGAGCCCCTAATACAGATGGGATCAGGTTGAGTTCCTGGAGGAGAAGACTCCCCAGCTGAGTCTTCAGTGATGAGTCTGGGTGAGTTAGGAGCAGTTAGGTGGGCGGGAAGGACATCCCAGGTGGAAGGAACAATGGAGACTTATACCCAGTGTTTAATGAATTTCCAAAGATCATACTGTTAGCGACACGTTAAGATCTGAATCCAATCTGGCTTTTTAAATTCACCATTTCTCTCTCTCTCTTCCCAGTATTCTCTGCAAATGTAGAAATAATTTCATTCACATCAAAATTGTCTCTGCAGATCTTATACGGCTGTCCTCTAGACGTGTTATTCTTTAATGTTATTCTGAAAATTTTAGCAAGTGCAATAAGACGAGGTAGAAAGATAACCCATGCAGAGGAGTCTCATTAAGCAAGTGTTGAAGTTATGTAGATTCAGCTCTACCAGCTCAGCAAAAAGTTCAGTTCAGTTGCTCAGTCATGTTCAACTCCTTGCGGCCCCATGAACTGAAGCACACCAGGCCTCCCTGTCCATCACCAACTCCCAGAGTCCACCCAAACCCATGTCCATCAAGTCGATGATGCCATCCAACCATCTCATCCTTTCTTGTCCCCTTTGCCCTCAATCTTTCCCAGCATCAGGGTCTTTTCCAGCAAGAAGGGAGAGAATAAAAAGTGGACTATTGCTATCTATTTCATCCACACTGAGAGTTGAAGTTGAGGGGCAGAGTCTGCTTGATTTCACTCACTATAATCCTGTTAAAGCATGAATATCTTCCTTGGCAGCTGTGATCCTAGAGTTTAAAGGCACATGCTTTTTTAGTAGTAGAGCCACAGCTTATGTAGGCTATGGTCAGATTTTTCTACAGGGTCAAAACAGTTGTTACTTCCAGATGAAACAGTTCTCTTGCAGTAGTGACAAGAAATTCATCTGAGGGAAAAAAATGTTTGAGAATAGTTAAGAAAATATTGACAAAGAATAATAAGATGGGAATACTGGCATCGCTCAAACAGAAGAGTCACATCAATAAATGAAATGGAAAAAAGATGCAAATATACACAAATATTTGCATATGAAAAAATGTCACTTCAAATCAGTGAGGAGCAGATGGATTTTCCAACAAATGTTATGGTATAACTAGCTAAATGTGTAAAAATAATGAATTTTGATTGCTGAAGAAAAGATTGGTAGGCATGACTACATCAAAACTTTTCCACTGTCAAAGATGTGGACTGTGCATTAAAATGGACTAGGAAAAATGTCTGCAGCACATGTGAGAACCTTAGGATATATGGGAGGTTTATCAGCTGGCTTGTGTGGCTGCTCCTGTTTCCTTCTCTGAAAACGAAATAAGCAGGCAGAGGCTGTATGAGCTTCTTCTGCTCTTCATCTCTCTCCAGCCCCAAGCTCCCTAGCCGTGCCTAACCCAACCCCAAGCTCCCTAGCCGTGTCTAACTTGGCAATAAGTGTGTGTCCTGCTCAGAGCATGACAATCCAGGAATTAGGTTCTCAGATGCACACATTTGAATGTGGAGACACAGATACATAGCTGGTTATGATACACTCAAGGGAGCATTCATGCTTCAATTCCTTGGAGACTAGGGCTCAGAACTGACACTATACAACCTCAAGTCTTATCAAGAGGACTGATCTATGAAAAGAAAACAAGAAGAGATGTGAAGAGAGACGTAGAAGAGGCTAGTGGTCCCAGAGAAAGAGAGAAAAAACTGCCTGAGAGCTTTCCAGTTCTTGAGAGACCTTGTTTTATTGGGTTGGCCATAAAGCTCATTTGGGTTTTCCCACAATTTCTTTTGGAAAAACCCAAACTCACTCTTTGGCTAACCCAATACTTTCTGGTTGTGGGTTCTATGAGATTATACTTTTCTCTAGCTACAAGTTCCCTACTTCCTAAAATAGATTGAAGAGATTTCTGTCTCAATAATTGCATTATTCCTATGAAATAGGGCAAATATATAAACTATTACTTTATATCAATACTGTTTTAATAGTGAAATGGGCAAAAGTTACTGATTGGAATTTTCCCAAATAAGAAATACAAATGGCCAATGTGGAAAAACTTTGACTTCATTAGGATCATTAGAAATATTAAAACAATGTATTTTTAGCCTATTGAGTTAACCAAGACTTTTTTTAAAGGCTTCATTGTTGAAGAAGAACAGGAAAAATAGATATGCAAGAGTATAAATTGGCTAAACTTTTCTGGAAGTAAGGTTTGCATTTTCTTTGATAGAGACAGTCTATTTCTAAACATTGAGATTAAGTTTTAATTAAGTTTCAGTGATGTAAAACTTTTATGGAATCTTCATGATGAAAATATGTATATGTATATATGTTTCTGACTTTCTCTTTAATAGTGATTATATATGAGTGACAGTATTATTAGTGATTGTTCTAAGGTAGAAAAAAAATATAAGAAAGTAAAATGTGAAAATAAAAAATATGCATGATTTTACTAATCAGAGGTTTCCACTCCTGTTGCATAAAGCCTGGCGTAGGCTGTGCTGAGTGCTCAGTCACAGACGACTCTTTGGGGTCCCATGGACTGTAGCCCTCCAGGCTTCGCTGTCCATGGAATTTGGGTTGCCATTTCCTTCTCCAGGAGATCTTCCCAACCCAGGGATGGAATCCACATCTCTTGCATCTCCTGTGTTGGCAGGATTCTTTACTACTGCTCCTGAGTTCAGGTTATTAGGCTGGCCATCTGATGAAGCCGAAGACCATTTCTTCAGATCCTTATCCTGATCTTGGTCACCCAGCAGTGTGTGACGTGTTCTTGACTGCTGTGCCCCATCCCTCTCCTGGATTCCTACTAAATTTCAGGGTCTTCCTTCTCATTCTCACTGACAGCAAACTCTTCTACCATTTAAAAAATACTTGTTTTAACTATTCCATCCTTCAGCAAAGGGATGCTGCAGTTCCTCCCAAGACAGCCTCACTGATGTGTCTGGCAAACGAGGCTGGCTGTCAGCTGGGGTGGCCCAGTTCTCCACTTGGCCTGTCATTCTCCCGTAGGTTGGACCAGACTTCACAGCAAAGTATTAGTAGTATCAGTAATCCAAAAGGTTGAAAGTAGAAGTTGTAAAGCCTCCAACACTTATGCTCCAGAACTCACATTACATCATTGCCTGCACATTCTACTGGTCAAAGCAAGTCATAAGACCAGCCAAGATTCCCAGGATTGGAGGTACAGATGAATAATAGAGACTCAGTTTTTAAAAATTTATCAATACACATTCTTGAGTCATACTGTATTTTGTAAACTTGCTTTTGTGTTAAACAGTAGAGCCTGGACGAATTCCCAGGGCCATCAGTCATTTTCTGCAAAATCATTTTTAATAGTGGCACCAGGCTATACTTTGATTGGGATGAATTATACTTCATCAAAGCTCATGCCCTACTTTTGACATGTAGGTTTTTATCAGTTTTTTACTGTTATAAAAAATACTGCCATGAACATCTGTACACAAATCTTTGCTCACATCCTTAATTCTTTTCTTATGATAAATTACTGAAAGTAAAATTGCCTTGTCAAAGATTGCATTATAAAATATTCATAATGCATTCATGATCATTACAAAGGAAGGAAAAAATTTAGGTGGGCAAAAAGGGAAAATAAAAATTGTCAGGAGTATTGGTAATTAATTTCATATTTTCTTTCTTTTCTAAAATAAACACATCCTACTTATGCACTTACAGTAAAATAATATAAAAAAGTACAAAAGAACATAAGGTAGAAAGTAATTCTCCCCCCCATGCCTATTCCCCAGACTCCTGATTCATGTTACAAGTTTTTTGTGTACCATCTAAGATATTCTGTGCCCACATACTTTTATATTCAGTCCTTCCTTCCCTTATTTTATATTTTCCCCCTCCTTACTTTCCTCCCTTCNGGTAGAAAGTAATTCTCCCCCCGCCCCATGCCTATTCCCCAGACTCCTGATTCATGTTACAAGTTTTTTGTGTACCATCTAAGATATTCTGTGCACACATACTTTTATATTCAGTCCTTCCTTCCCTTATTTTATATTTTCCCCCTCCTTACTTCCCTCCCTTCCTTCTTCACAAATAGAAGCATTTAATATACATTTTTACCCTTTCACTTACTCCATTTTGGGAGTTTTTTTTAATCTATAGAAGAAGCTTCCTTTAAAAATCATCCAAACGATTTATCGTATCATCCTACAATAATCCTATACTTCTGATTTTGTTTCTTTTTAAATTGTTCTTGAGAATATTTAATACATTCTCATGGTTGAACAAGAGACCACAAACACATTTTTAGTGACTAATCTTGTGCCTACTTCTGTTCTCTCCCACCTTTTGAAGGTCAGCACTCAGATTGCTTTCTTGTATAGTCTGCCAATATTTTTTATGTAAATTCAGGCAACCACGAACCAGCATTTTTTTTTTTCTCATTCTTAAGTAAAAGATCATATACATGTAAATCAGAATCCCAGCAGGAAACAGAATTCCATTAAGATAGTTCAGCTGAATAGATTTAACAAGGCAGGTTTTTTACAGAGGTTGATAGTGTGAAGGGAGAAAAATGGAGGTTGATATCCTTGGAGACTAGTGGGAAACCTTTGTTGGTCTTAGACCTGATAGAACAAGGGGATTAGATCAGGGTTACTGGAGCCAAGGGAGAGCTGGGCCCATAGAGGCTTGTATTCCAGGCAGGAGTCAACAGTCGTGATGAGATGCAGTCTTGTCAGAAGTTTAGGAGGGAGGCAGAGAGAAATGACAAGGAAATTCGCTGGTCTCTCTCTTCTCACCCACCTGTCTGTGACTCCTCCTGATGAAACCCACCCAAAGTAAGACAGCAAAGGGGCCCTATCGATGCAATTCTCAAGGGTCAGGCTCTCAAGGCCCAGAACAAGGTAGAGAAGCACGGAGTGTGAGTTAAAAGAAGAAATCCTATTAATAATTTTTAATATTGATTGTATATTAAAATGATTTTTGGATACATTAAGTTAAATGCTGCGCTTCCCTGGTAGCTCAGATGGTAAAGAATCTGCTTGCAGTTCAGGACATGTGGGTTCGATCCCTGAGTTGGGAAGACGCCCTGAAAGAGGGCATGGCAACCCACTCCAGTGTTCTTCCCTGGAGAATCCCATGGACAGAGGAGGCTGGTGGGCTGCAAGTCCGTGGGACTGCAGAGTCAGACATGACTGATCAACTAACACTAAGTTCAGTTCGGTTCAGTTGCTCAGTTGTGTCTGACTCTTTGCGACCCCGTGAATCGCAGCACGCCAGGCCCCGCTGTCCATCACCAACTCATGGAGTTCACCCAAACTCATGTCCATTGAGTCAGTGATGCCAGCCAGCCATCTCATCCTCTGTNCCATGAATCACAGCACGCCAGGCCCCCCTGTCCATCACCAACTCCTGGAGTTCACCCAAACTCATGTGCATTGAGTCAGTGATGCCATCCAGCCATCTCATCCTCTATCGTCCCCTTTTCCTCCTGCCCTCAATCCCTCCCAGCATCAGGGTCTTTTCCAATGAATCAACTCTTCACATGAGGTGGCCAAAATATTGGAGTTTCAGCTTTAGCATCAGCCCTTACAATGAACACCCAGCACTGATCTCCTTTATGATGAACTGGTTGGATCTCCTTGCACTCCAAGGGACTCTCAAGAGTCTTCTCCAACACCACAGTTCAAAAGCATCAATTCTGCAGCGCTCAGCTTTCTTCACAGTCCAGCTCTCATCCATACGTGACCACTGGAAAAACCATAACCTTGACTAGACAAACCATTGTTGGCAAAATGATATCTCTGCTTTTGAATATGCTGTCTAGGTTGGTCATAACTTTCCTTCCAAAGAGTAAGCGTCTTTTAATTTCATGGCTGCAATCACCATCTGCAGTGATTTTAG
>SJYW01018670.1:225546-256915 GCA_006410735.1 Raphicerus campestris | reverse complement strand
TCATGTATGGATATGAGAGTTGGACTATAAAGAAAGCTGAGCGCTAAAGAATTGATGCTTTTTGAACTGTGGTGTTGGAGAAGACTCCTGAGAATCCCTTGGACTACAAGGAGATCCAACCAGTCCATTCTAAAGGAGACCAATCCTGGGTGTTCATTGGAAGGAATGATGCTAAAGCTGAAACTCCAGTACTTTGGCCACCTCATGTGAAGAGTTGACTCATTGGAAAAGACTTTGATGCTGGGAGGAATTGGGGGCAGGAGGAGAAGGGGAAGACCGAGGATGAGATGGCTGGATGGCATCACCGACTAGGTGGACGTGAGTCTGAGTGAACTCTGGAAGATGGTGATAGCCAGGGAGGCCTGGTGTGCTGCGATTCATGGGGTCACAAAGAGTNATGCTGGGAGGGATTGGGGGCAGGAGGAGAAGGGGGCGACTGAGGATGAGATGGCATGGCATCACCAACTAGATGGACATGAGTCTGAGTGAACTCTGGGAGATGGTGATGGCCAGGGAGGCCTGGTGTGCTGCGATTCATGGGGTCGCAAAGAGTCAGACATGACTGAGCGATTGAACTGAACTGATATATTTATTTTATTTATAATAAATAACTAAACTTTTGCAGTTCATCTCTCTCAGGAAGACTTCTTTTCTTAAAAGAAACCTTAGCCTGTTTGATCATTCTCTTAATTTCATTCTATCATACAAAATTCGAAGCTTGTGAAGTGTGATGAATCATGATCCTGTTCTCCAGTTGTATAACTGCACTTGTACAATCTGTGGATTAACACTGTTCATATGCCATAGTACCTGCTTGTTTATAAATTATTTCATACATATGTACTTGTTCTCTCTGAAGAAGTGAGCCAATCCTTCAAATCAGATAGAATGTTTAAAGTCTCTGTTTCTCAGTGTGAAGCAGATGCTTAATAAATACTATCAGAAGTTTATATTGTCAGAATGAAAATGTAAATAATTGATGTAAGTGATAATGCCCACTGTTAGACTGAGTAATTGTAATGAAACACAAAGTCTTACTTCAAATACAGCTTGTTTAGTTTGAACGTGCTATTATAAAATGGTGTAAATTGAGAGATAGCATCATTAAATGTTGATCTTAGTGAAAAGGAAAATGATAAGCCTCTCTGCATTGAAAGATACTAATTCTGTCCTCTGCTCCTGCTGACTTTTGAAAGTCTTGATAGAAGGGAGAAAGAGCTCCAGCTCAGGGATGCCATCATCACTTATCATGCAGCTGGTTTCTATTCTGGTGCAATCAATCTAGTTAATGTCAAGTACCAGTGACAAGAATGTTCGTGACTCAGTCACCTGGAGGCATTCAAAGGCTTGGTGCACTGACTTGGATTAGAAAATAAACAGAAATAAAAGTCCTTTCACCTGAACTTTCCTGTAGGTTGAATGGCTTCCCTGGAGCTGTGACTCAGAGGCACAGTCGGTGAGACCCTTTTCATTTGAAGATAACATCACGGCCCCAGCCATNCCAACTCAATGGACGTGAGTTGAGTTTAAGCCTGGCGTGCTGCAGTCCATGGGGTCACAAAGAGTTGGACACAACTGAGTGAGTGAATTGAACTGAAAGTCACTTCAGTTGTGTCTGACTCTTTGCAACTCTGTGGACCATAGCCTGCCAGACTCCTCCATGGGATTTCCCACTGTCCACGGGATTTTCCAGGCAAGAATATTGGAGTGGGTTGTTGTGCCCTTCTCCAGGGAGCAAACATATGTCTCTTAAGTCTCCTGCATTGGCAGGTGGGTTCTTTACCACTAGCATCACCTGAGAAGCCTCGGATATCTACTTTGTTTGTTTTAGTAACTAAGTCGTGTCTGACTCTTGTGACCCCATGAACTGTAGCCCACCAGGCTCCTCTGTCCATGGGATTTCCCAGGCAAGAATACTGGAGTGGGTTGCCATTTCCTTCTCGGAGATACCTACTTGGTATCTCAAAGTTACATGTTCCAAACCCAACTCTTGAATTTCCCTCTTAAGTTACTGGGAACTGAATATCTCATATTGCTCCTAATTTTGTCAAGAAGTAAAAACATGCCTCCTTCATATTTGTATGTGATTACTTCAGTTATTTAAAGAAAATGGACACATCTCTTTTCCAGACACACTTCTATTTCTCTAAGATTCTCTGGGATCCAGTTTTGATAAACCTGCTTTACTCAGATGTCCTCATGTAACAACATTCTTAGATTGATCACATTCTTCTCTGTAAATGTTAAATATCCCAGTTTCAATTGTTTCTCTCAAAATATGACAACTAGAATTAAATCTGATATTTTTGATGTGGTCTAGTCAATGTGAGCCGGAGAAGGCAATGGCACCCCATTCCAGTACTCTTGCCTGGAAAATCCTATGGATGGAGGAGCCTGGTAGGCTGCAGTCCATGGGGTCCCTAAGAGTTGAACACGACTGAGCGACTTCACTTTCACTTTTCACTTTCATGCATTGGCAAAGGAAATGGCAACCCACTCCAGTGTTCTTGCCTGGAGAAACCCAGGGATGGGGGAGCCTGGTGGGCTGCCGTCTATGCAGTTGCACAGAGTCAGACACGACTGGAGCAACTCAGCAGCAGCAGCAGTCAATGTGAGCTATTTCTCTTTCTCTCTTTCACACACACACACACTCACTTGATCAGGATACATATATTGTTTGCAGGCCCTTGTATTGAAGATTATCTTATATGTCAAGCAGTGTTATTGTTTAGCTGTTCTTTTAAATAAAACTGGACAAGCATAGCTAGAAAAGAAGCCCAACACATCTTGACAGGTTTTCACAGGATAGTCTTGTTATTTTAAACGTAATTCTAAGATACTTTCTAAATATGGGAAAGGGCATTGTGAGAGGATCAAAAAAAGAATGTAAATCTGTCCAAAGACAAAAAATGTTGTGGTGTTTACTTTGAGTAGTTTTTTCTTTGTGACATTTATCTCAATGGCCTATTGACCTGTTTATCCTCTCTTTGGGGGAATCTGCAAGTCTGAGTGAGGTGTGATATTTGAAAGAAAATAGAAATTATTATTTTTTGGTAGAATGGAAAAGCCTTTCCATTCCATACCCTGTCAACTCGGTATAGGTAAGCAATAATCAGTCCTTTTGCTTAAGAAGATGGATTTCATTTGGTGTAGGAATTATCAAGCCTTAAGAAGAGACAGTTTATTTAGCCCTACTTCGAGAGCAAGACAGGCTCTTGAGGAGGACCTGCTCTAAGTAGAGCTAATCACATAAGCAGATCAACCACTCTCCTGGTGCTAATGAAAACAATACGATACCTGGGTTGGGAAGATCCCCTGGAGAAGGAAATGGCAATCCACTTCAGTATTCTTGCCTGGAGAATCCCATGGACGGAAAAGCCAAGTAGGTTACACTCCACGGGGTCATCAGACATGACTGAGCGACTTCACCTCACGTCATCTCACTGAGCTCTTGTATATGCATGGAATTTATAGTTTCCGAAGCACTTTTGAATACGGATTCCTGCTTGCCTTTCTTCCTAGCTGGTGCTCGATATGTGCCAGGAACTGTGCTGTACACACCAAAAACAGACATTTCCACCGTCAGGAGAAGCAAATCGGAATTACAGACTCTGTCATTGTAACAGCCCTGATCACAGTCATAGCATAGTGTAGCCATTGGCTCTTTCTGAAGGTGATTGTTGTAAACTCCATGAAAACTCACCACATTTGCACAACAAAGCTAATTTTCTTGATGCCTCCCTCTAAGTCAGTAGGTATACAGACGGTTTGGTGTGTATTTTTAGACATAAGCCAGTTGTTCCTCAGTGGTCGAACAGAAGATGATTTGAAACAATGATTTTCATCAAAATGAAAAAATCAGACCAATATTAAAATGAACCTGAATTAAAAATGCAGAAGCTCATTTCAGTGTTCTGGAGATTAAAACTGATGTTTTAAACAAAATTCAGTTTGTCAACAAGAATTCATCTAGAAAGGACTTTATCTCAATGCTTAACATGAAAATATTATCCAACATGGAGTATGACAACCAATCGGAAATTGGTATGTAAAATTAGCTTTATAATGCCAAGAGTTTCAATATGATGATATTAACAAAATAGGAATGCTGGTTATAAGTTCAAAGGGGGCTAGACTTAGTAATGATACCTGAACTTCTTAAAGTCTATGCAATTCATTGACTTGTATGCCTTGACGTGGCTAAATGGTAATTGGGCTTTCAGTATTATTAATTTTTAAACACTGCAGAAGAATAAGATAATAACTTTTGCATGTATATTTGAGGACTTTCCCGTTGATATGGCAAGAACTGATAAAACTTAATTTCAAAATTAATGAATGAGGGTACATCTAAATGAGGCTTTTTAGATTGAGTTGTGAACTCAGCTGTTTCAGAGAGCTGTTATTTTTATCCCTGCTGGATGGAAGAAGGTGGCAGGATAATATCAGTAACCCTAAGATAAGGGAGGAAGCTCTCTACACTAGGATACACTGGTATTTGCATTTATTTGGGTTTTATGAGAAAAGAGGTCATTATTTTCCAGTTTTAAGACCAATGGAATCTTCGTGTTTCTAAGGCTCATTTTGTGATGAGAATATTTGTAACCTTTGACTGCAGAAATATGGGGTTTAGGAGGATTAGCATCATCTTAAGGATATCATAGCCAAGCATTAATGCCAGGTTGATTTTCCTCTTTTACTGATGTGAGAATCTAAATGGGTTTATTATATCCTATTTTCAGTGTGAGCATGCCGTGTTACCTGTGTCGGTGGGAGGTGTAGAAGGGCCTGCTGTGTCTATTTGATATACGATCACTATGATCAGTGTTTCTGGGGGCTTGGTTTATTAATGACTTGTTAGTGAAGCTGTAGAAATAATTTAAATGTGATGGGCTGCAGTGTTTTCCAGTGGGCGGTCTCTACTGTGTCAGGCTTCCTGATACCTTCTCTTAAAAAAACTTTTTATTTGACTATGGTGGCTTGGTGGTAAAGAATCTCTCTGCCAAGTAGGAGACATGGGTTTGATCCCTGGGTCGGGAAGATCCCCTGGAAAAGGAAATGGCAACCCACTCCAGTATTCTTGCCTGGGGAATCCCATGGACAGAGGAGCCTGGCGGGCTACAGTCCATGAGGTCACAAAAGAATCAGACACAACTAAATAACAACATAGCTCATTAGCAGCATTGTGTTAGTTTCAGGTACAGAAAATGATTCGCTTATACATATGTCTATTCTTTTTAAGATTCTTTTTCCATTTAGGTTGTTACATAATATTGAGCAGAGTTCCCTGTGCTATGTAGTAGGACCTTGTTGGTTATCCATTTTATTTATTTTTTAAATTGTTCATTTCTGCCATACAACATCATGAATTGGTATTCATACATACTTACACATATATATGTATCCTGATGTCTTAAACCTTGAAAGAAATAGGAAGGATTTTGTTCCATCTATTATGCATTTTTGGAAAGTTGATTTTTAAACAGTCAACCAGTCTGAATTTGTGGAAAGCAACGCTGTTAAAAGTGTTCAACATAATTCAACATATATTTTCTAATCCCCATTTTATGCCATTTCCTCTGTTAGCTATTTAGAATTCTATGAAAGCTCCTCACATACCTACTTTGTGTCCCATTGGCTTGAATTGGCAACGTGGGGATAGTTAAAAAAATTGAAAACTGACCACTAAAATAAACATTTAGAAAGTGTTTTATTGAGAGAAACGTGTAGTCAGAGAATTAGTTTCTATGAGTATGGCCTGTTTAGTGATGGGGCAGTCGCCTAGCTTTCGCGCCCAGGCCTTGGTGTCCGACCGCCTGGGCTCACGTCTCTGCTCTGCAGTCACCGGCTCTGGGGTCTTCGCCAAGGGCGCTGTGGTGGGATTGCAATGCCGAGTGGCTATGTGGATTGCATGGGTGAGGTCATTCGGAGCACTTAGAGGAGTGCTCAGTAAATGTTAGCAGTGGCCTTGACTACCTTCCATTCTGTGATGTTGTATTTACAAATGGCTTGGTCTTCTTAATTTACTCTGCTTTTGCAAAATATCATACTGCCATGTTGATCAGACATATATGAAATCAGATTTTGTGTTTTTGGAGGCTGGTGGGGTGGGAACTGTATATATTCCACGAGCTTTCAAAGATAATATTTTTAGAATTTTTATAAACTATATTAAAATATTTTATAAATCAGTGTTTTGAAAAATATATAATAATTTTCTATTTTTTTCTGAATGTATTGAAAGTAATATTCATATTGAAACATTCAAATAATATAGCAGTGTTTTAAGGCAGAAATTTCTTTGTGGAAACATACATGCATCTGTGTATGCACATGCTATTACTAGACTGATGAGTATTTTGCTTTTTGTGTCTCTGAAAAAAACAGCTTTATTGAGGGGTAATTTACATGCTATAAAATTCACAAAGTTAATTCAATTTATTAATCTACATTGCAGGCTGATTGTTTACCAGCCGAGCCACAGGGAAGCCCAAGAATATTGGAGTGGGTAACCTATCCCTTCTCCAGTGGATCTTCCCAACCCAGGAATTGAACCAGGGTCTCCTGCATTGCAGGCAGATTCTTTACCAATTGAGCTATCAGGGGTGTTTTTATTAAACTGACAGTTAACTGTACAGTCAACACCACAACTTAGTTTTAGAATATTTCCATCACCTCAAAGATTTCTATCTCCATTTGCAGGCAAGCTCTGGCCCCACCCAGTCCCAGGCAAGCATTGATCTGTTTCCATCTCTATAGATTTGTTTTTTAGCATTTTATATATTGGAATAATGCATTGTGTGTTTTCTTTTTACCTTGGTAAGCCTGTATGAATACTTCTGTAGGATTAATTCCTTAGAGTAGAATTTCTGGGTCAAATGTTACAATAAATTTTAGATTTTGAAATATACTCCTAAATTACTTTCTAAAAGGTGNGAATTTTTATAAACTATATTATATTTTATAAATCAGTATTTTGAAAAATATATAATAATTTTCTATTTTTTTCTGAATGTATTGAAAGTAATATTCATATTGAAACATTCAAATAATATAGCAGTGTTTTAAGGCATAAATTTCTTTGTGGAAACATACATGCATCTGTGTATGCACATGCTATTACTAGACTGATGAATATTTTGCTTTTTGTGTCTCTGAAAAAAACAGCTTTATTGAGGGGTAATTTACATGCTATAAAATTCACAAAGTTAATTCAATTTATTAATCCACATTGCAGGCTGATTGTTTACCAGCCGAGCCACAGGGAAGCCCAAGAATACTGGAGTGGGTAACCTATCCCTTCTCCGGTGGATCTTCCCAACCCAGGAATTGAACCAGGGTCTCCTGCATTGCAGGCAGATTCTTTACCAATTGAGCTATCAGGGGTGTTTTTATTAAACTGACAGTTAACTGTACAATCAACACCACAACTTAGTTTTAGAATATTTCCATCACCTCAAAGATTTCTATCTCCATTTGCAGGCAAGCTCTGGCCCCACCCAGTCCCAGGCAAGCATTGATCTGTTTCCATCTCTATAGATTTGTTTTTTAGCATTTTATATATTGGAATAATGCATTGTGTGTTTTCTTTTTACCTTGGTAAGCCTGTATGAATACTTCTGTAGGATTAATTCCTTAGAGTAGAATTTCTGGGTCAAATGTTACAATAAATTTTAGATTTTGAAATATACTCCTAAATTACTTTCTAAAAGGTGGCACCAAATTTATATGCCCACCAATGAGTACCTACCTGATTCCCAATGTTTTCACATGTATAGTATATTTGTAAATTTTTGTTAATGTGATAGGTTAAAAAGTGATTTTTTTGTTTTAATATTTGATTAGTAGTGAAGCTAAACATCTTTTCATATTTGAATGAGCCCAGTGCTTTTATGGTTTAATGGATGGATTACCAGCTCCTATTTTTTTTAATATCAAAGAGTTGAACATGACTGAGCGACTGAACTGAACTGAACTGGATTTTCTTTTTAGAGCTTTACTGTTGATGTATGGAAAACATTTTAAAAACTATTTTTTTCTATCATTTACATTGTTTTTCTGTTGACCTTGTGTTTTTCAAGTTACAGAAGTTTTGTTTTTAATATGGTAAACCTGTTTTTCTTTAATGGAGGTATAACTGACATAGCATTCAGGTATACGACATAGTGATTTGATATTTTTATATATTGCTAAATGATCACCACAGTAAGTCTAGTTAACATCTTAGAGTTACAGAATTATTTTTCTTGTGATAAGAACTTTTAAAGTTTATTCTCTTTGCAACTTTCAAATATGCAATACAGTATTAAGCATAATCATCATTGCTATACAGTATATCCCCATGACTTGCTTCTTTTATAACTGAGTGAGTTAGTGTAATATTCTCGAGACCTATCCATGATGTACCAAATTGCAGTGTTTCCTTTTTTGAATGGCTAAATAATATCATGTATGCATATGTGTGTGTGTGTGAATCATGTTTTTTTTAGTCTATTCATCCATCAGTGGATGCTGAGGTTGTTTCCNACGATGCACCAAATTGCAGTGTTTCCTTTTTTGAATGGCTAAATAATATCATGTATGCATATGTGTGTGTGTGAATCATGTTTTTTTTTACTCCATTCATCCATCAGTGGATGCTGAGGTTGTTTCCATATCTTGACTGCTGTAAATAGTTCAGTGAATGCTAGAGTGCATATATCTTTTTAACTTAACATTTTTATTTTCTTAATTAACACCCGGAATTGGAATTGCTGGATCATGTGATAGTTCTATTTTTAATACTTTGAGTTGCCTCCGTTCTGTTTTCTGGAGTGGCTGCACCAATTTTTATTCCCATCAATAGTGCACGAGGGTTCCCTGTTCTATTGGGAGTGACTTTCAGGAGTGACCAGCCCTGTTTTCATCTTCCCCGTAGAGTTGACAGAAAGTTAACATTTGGGGGCTTACTTGATACTCTGCCTTGTTTGTACCCCCTCCCCCCCAATCCCGTTGACTCTCTCTGCTCACCTTTTCCTGGGAATACTCTCAGATAGATCTGTTACATGTGAACTTTCATCTCAGTGCCTCAGAAACCCAACCTGGAACCCACTGAAGGATTTAAGCAGACGAATTTGTATGTTAGTATTAGTTGAAGTGAACCCCACTGTTTCTTTTTTTGTGTAGATATCAAAGATTTCCAACAGGATTTTCCTGTTTTGCTTAGCTGCTTCCTTACAGATTTACTTTTAGAGCAGTTTTAGGTTCACCAGGAATTGAGCAGAAAGTATAGAGTTCCTAATACCCCATGACCTCTCACACTCATAGCCTTCACATGTCAGTATCCTCCACCAGAATGTATGTTCATCATGTGCGATGAACATTCACATGTCATTATCACTCAAAGCCCATAATTTATATTAGAATTCACTCTTGTTTTATGTTTTATGAAAGTGAAAGACACTCAGTCATGGCAAACTCTTTGCAACCCAATGGACTATACAGCCCATGGACTTCTCCAGGCCAGAATACTGGAGTGGGTAGCCTTTCCCTTCTCCAGGGGATCTTCCCAACCCAGGGATTGAACCCAGGTCTCCTGCATTTCAGGCAGATTCTTTACCAGCTGAGTCACAAGGGAAGCCCAAGAATCCTAGAGTGGGTAGCCTATCCCTTCTTCAATGGATCTTCCCGACCCAGGAGTTGAACTGGGGTCTCCTGAATTGCAGGCAGATTCTTTACCAATTGAGCTATCAGGGAAGCCCTTATGTTTTATGGGTTTGGACAAACAACCCATCCACCGTTGTATTTGCAGACACAGCAGCTTCGCTGCCTTAAAAATCGTCTGTGCTTTGCCCGCCGTCTTTCTGGCCCCTCAACCTCTGGTCACCACTACTACTCTCGTGCCACCTCCATGGCTGTGCCTTATCCAGGATGCCACATGGTTGGAATCATATAGTATGAAGTCTTTTCAGATTGACTTNTAACCAATTGAGCTATCAGGGAAGTCCTTATGTTTTACGGGTTTGGACAAACAACCCACCCACCGTTGGATCTGCAGACACAGCAGCTTCGCTGCCTTAAAAATTGTCTGTGCCTTGCCCGCCGTCTTTCTGGCCCCCCAGCCTCTGGTCACCACTACTTCTCTCGTGCCACCTCCATGGCTGTGCCTTATCCAGGATGCCACATGGTTGGAATCATATAGTATGAAGTCATTTCAGATTGACTTCCTTCACACAGTAATATGCGTTTCAGTTTCCTCCATGAATATTCATGGCTTGATAGCTTATTTTTTTTAAACACTGAGTTATATTCCATTGTCGGTATGTACCCTAGGTCATTTATGCATTAACCTACTGAAGGATATCTTGGTTGCTTCCAAGTTTTGCAGTTGTGAATAAAACTCCTATAAATATTTGTGTACAGGTTGGTACGGACAGGTTTTTCACCTCGTTTGGGTAAATATCAAGTAGCCTGATGGCTGGATCTTGGGGAAAATTATGCTCAGTTTTGGAAGAAACCACCAGACTATCTTTCAAAATGCTGTTTCCATGTTGTGTTTACACCAACAGTGAATGAGAGTTTCTGTTGGTTTCTGTTTTTTGACAGCATTTGTTACTGTCAGTGTGTTTGGATTTTGGCTATTCCTACAGCTATGTAGGGGTAGCTCATTGATTTTTTTTCTTTTCTAATTTTTTCTTTTTGCTACTGTGGCTCTACTCTTGGTCACATACACAATAGAAATGCATGCGGATGTGTATCAAGAGCTGTGTACCTGATTGACTGGAGCCGCACTATCCATCATAGCTAAAGATAGAAAACAACCCATGTCACTATTGATAGTAGATTAAATAAATAATTGCTCACATATTTCTATAATAGAGTATTATATTACTATATTACAACTATAGTGAATGAATTTTTGTTATACACAAGTGGATGAAGTTCACAAAGAATAGTAAGAAAAAGAGGCCAAATAGCAAATACTATATACTGTGTGGTACAGAACTAAATGATAATGTTATAAATAGCAATTATTGCCTTTGGGAAGAAGAAGGGAGGTGTTCACTGGGAAATGGTATGAAGGGGTCATATTTGAAATGTTTATTAAATATCTGAGCATGGAGATCAGATCAATAGGCAATTGGATCCATAGAGTCCACAGGGTGTGGAGGGAGATCAGGCTGGAGATATGTTTGGAGTCATCAGTATATCAGTTTAGGCCACAGGAGATGAAGAAATTACCTAGGGAGAGGTTTCAGATAGAAAAGAATAAAGGGATAAAACTGAGTCTTAAATTTAATGGAGAGGATGAATAAGTATTAGCAAATTTCTTCTGTGGAACAGAAGAAATAAGAAAAAAACTTCCCAGAATCAAACAAAGAATGCAGTGTTCAGAATGAAAAGGCTCAGATAGTGTTAAGCACAATGAATGCGTAAAGAGACTCTAAGAGATTTAATGGACCAAGAAGCCTGGCGTGTTGTAGTACACGGGGTCACAAAGAGTCAGACATAACTGAGTGACTGAACTGAACTGAGAGAGATGGNAGTGTTAAGCACAATGAATGTGTAAAGAGACTCTAAGAGATTTGATGGACCAAGAAGCCTGGCGTGTTGTAGTACACGGGGTCACAAAGAGTCAGACATAACTGAGTGACTGAACTGAACTGAGAGAGATAACTGTGACTTTTAGAGCAGCGTAGATGAGACCATTCCCAAAACTAGGCTATGGAGAAGTTAAAACAGAAGTGTCCTACAAAGGAATGAGATTAAATTCCTTACCAACAACACTTTATACTCAAAGATAATAGCCAATAAATCAAAGGTGATGGTTGAATGAACTTTTCAGATCAAGGTGGTTGAGTATCCTTTTTTAGAAAGTTCCTTGAGGATATGCTCCAGAAAAAAAAAAGAGGGGAACATATCAGGAGAAAATATGCAGAATTTAGGAAACAAAATATTCAAACCAGAATACAGTGATGGAAATTCTGTGTGCTCGGCCTAAAACACAGTCTCAGTCTATATTATGGAAGGAGAAGGAAGACACCAAAAAGTGGTCTCTGGAAAGGAAAGAAAAGAAGACTGAAAAGATAGATAATATGATTGTGAATCTTGAAATATTGAGACTGTGCTAAAAGAAACTGATAAACTATGAAAAAGGAGAACACAATTGAACTGATCTAAGTATATTATACTTTAACCAGAAAACAGCACTGGAAAAGAATATGGAGGCCTAGCTTGGGATATAGCTCATTATTGACATGACCACAGTAAATCACGTGCCACTTACAGTTTGCATCTTTTAGAATAAGCCTATAAAGATTATGGAAAATTGTAGGAAGTTTATAGAACAGCTTGCAAAAAGTATCCACTCTGCTATTATTAAAAGTGTAGATCTGGTTGATGAACAGATGGTGGAAGGGAAGAGGGGAGGAGACAAGGATGAGGGTTTTCCTGTCTTGTCATCTTGTAAAGTAGGGAGCCAAGATGTATTGGGCATAATTTTGGGCCAAGAAATTAGGGTTTTAACTTGTTTTGTTGTTACTGCAGAAACTATGGACTTATAAACTTCTCTCTATATAAAGTTATATAGAGAGGGAAAGGTTTGGAGAGGTGAGGAATAATGTAAGTGAGCAAAATCCTCATCTACCATGGCAGGGGGCCAGTAGCTAAGAAATGGAGGTGGTGGTGGTCTCCAGTCTCTGAGTTGTGTACGACACTTTGCAACGCCATGGACCGCAGCATGCCAGGCCTCCCTATCCATCACCAATTCCCGGAGTTTGCTCAAACTCGTGTACCTTGAGTTGGTGATGCCATCCAACCATCTCATCCTCTGTTGCCCCCTTCTCCTCCTGCCCTCGGCCTTTTCCAACATCAGGGTCTTTTCCAGTGAGTTGGCTCTTCCTATCAGGTGGCCAGAGTATTAGAGATTCAGCTTTAACATCAGTCCTTCCAGTGAATATTCAGGGTTGATTTCCTTTAGGATTGAGTGGTTTAATTTCCTTGCTGTCTATGGGACTCTTAAGAATCTTCTTCAGCACCACAATCCAAAAGCATTAATTTTTCAGTGCTCAGCCTTCTTTATGGTCCAATTCTCACACCTGTACATTACTCCTGGAAGAAATGGTGGTGTAAATGTGTTAACTAAGTGTTTGAGGGTGAGCCCCAGGAAAATAAAAAGGAATTGGTTAAAGTGTTTTCTTCTGGGATTTAAGACTTTGTGGGCGGGCAGGCATAAAAAAGGGAAATTTTGGTTTTCTTTAGAAGCCCTTCTGTTCATTTTGCTTCATAAATCATATGCATTTAATTAAGACTTTGACTAAAAATGAAGAAAATGAAAAATTAAATTATAAAATGGAAATGATTCTAAAATAAGAACATTAATTAGGAAAATATTGAAAAGAAAATTTAAAACAAACAGAAAAAGCCCCACAGGAAACCTGGAGTCTGTGTTTTAAAATACCACAATTGCCAACATAGACCTCAGTGAGTGCTTTGAACTGAAACCCTATGGGAATTGTTGGCAAGAAAAAAACAGTCGTAAGAAAAAAATAGTTTTTGAAAATGAAATGAGGAGGATGAAGATACTGCAAAGTTGCAGACCAGAAATCTAGGCATGCCGGCAGCTTCCTCTCCACCCTGTTTCCACTGTCAGAGTTTATAAAGCCTTTTGAAATGAGTTCAGAGCCAATATTGAAAAGTAATTAAAACACGAAAGGCAAGAAAGCACCAAAGAATTAGTGGAACTAACTGCAGATCAGGGATAAAAAGGAGATACTACAGCAGGTAAAGTGTTTCTTAGGTCTATATTGAGAAAGGGAGTAACGAGGTTTGCACTCTTTAATTGCCTTTTGAAGCAGATAGAGGGAAAGGGATGGATCAGATCGTAACAGATAAGGGGGGAGAAATCAGATCAAGGATGGACGTATTTGGCATGAGTGCCATCAGTTTCTCCTCTGCTCCCATATGGAGGCAGCTTCAGAAACTTCCTCCTCTGCAGTCTTCCGGGATAGCCACTGAAACTGGCATGTGAGATGAAGGCTTTGATCTAGGTAAACCCAACCAAAAGAGGTATGATCAAATCACTTAGCTCCTGCTGAATTTGTTAAAAACTCAGCCCCAAGCTTGACAGGTTTAAGAGAAAGAATATTTATTGTTTTGGGTGGAACACAGAAAAAATATCTTCCAATAGAGAGGTGAGAAGTGCCCTGAGCATTAGTGGAACTCTTGCAAACAGGGGGACCCCTTCCAGGGCCCGAGAATGGGCTCTTGTCTAACACTCGGAAATGAATTGTCTTAGGGAACACACGTGCTGATGACCCAAGGGACTTTATCGGGAAGGGGTGCCTGGCAGAAAGCAACAGGGTAAGGGAAGCCAGGAGGTCTGCCCTGCCATGCGGCTCACAGTCTCGGGTTTTATGGTGACGGGATTAGTTTCTGGGTTGTCTCTGGACAGTCCTTCTGACTCAGGGTCCTCCCTGGTGGCACACATATCTCTCAGCCCAGATAGAGTCTAGCCAGAAGGATTATGGGAGGTGGTAGGACATATGGAATATCCTTTGACCTTTCTCGAATTCCAGTTGGTGATGGCTTGTTAGTATTATGTTCCTTACCAAGATCTCCTGTCATAACATAACTCATGCAAATAGTTACTGTGGTGCCTGGCCAGGGTGGGTGGTTTTAGTCAGTGTTTCTCCTAACTACTGACACTTTAGCCAGGAGCTTATCTAATGACCTGTATATGACCTTCATCTCAGGTTATTAGACCATGATAGTGTCTGAGTTCAAGTGAAAGTTGAGATAGATTTAAAGAGCATTAACAGCTCAGTATACAGAATAAATAAATTGAGGTGAAAANAGTATTATGTTCCTTACCAAGATCTCCTGTCATAACATAACTCATGCAAATAGTTACTGTGGTGCCTGGCCAGGGTGGGCGATTTTAGTCAGTGTTACTCCTAACTACTGACACTTTAGCCAGGAGCTTATCTAATGACCTGTATATGACCTTCATCTCAGGTTACTAGACCATGATAGTGTCTGAGTTCAAGTGAAACTTGAGATAGATTTAAAGAGCATTAATAGCTCAGTATACAGAATAAATAAATTGAGGTGAAAAGATGTTGAATGACATTTTCAAAATCAGGAATCAAATGAATGGAAAATCTTACCCTAGATCTCAGGTGCCTTGTGTCCCAGTCTGGAGCCCTTGCCCTAAATGACTCAACATTCACATCACAGGAAGTACCTAAAGATCTTAACACAAGAGGTATTAGATTTAAGAATCTAGTTTTGATCACTGAAAATGTTTACCTTGGGTACTGTTATCTTTATAAAACATCTATGTCCTTAAAGAACTAGTGGCCTTCATATTATTCCTTCAAATGGCAGATATTACAGAATTAGAATATGTGACAGAGACTGCTAAGGAGCCACTGGTGTTAATAGGAACATATGCCCTGATTTTCCTGGAACTGGTTAGTGAGAGTGTCCTTTGTCTTTCTTAATAGTGTCCTATGTCTGGAGACAACTTTCCCTGGGTCTCTTTCATTTCTAGACCTCCTGTGAGTTGGATGGGCTTCCCCTGTGGCTCAGCTGGTCAAGAATCTGCCTGCAATGCGGGAGACCTGGATTCCATCCCTGGGTTGGGAAGATCCCCTGGAGAAGGGAAAGGCTCCCCACTCTATTATCCTAGCTTGGAGAATTCTATGGACTGTGTAGTCCATGGGGTTGCAAAGAGGTTGACACTACTGAGCTACTTTGACTCCACTATGAGTTGGGTAATAACTCCCTGTTACCTGGACTGTATATTTAAAGATGTTTGTAGATTAAAAGGCTCTGGAAGTTAGAGAATGTAACTCTCTCCAGAGCGAAATGCAAGCACATTACTCCTGTTGTAAAAGATTTGAGTTCTCTAAAATCAAATTTCTTCTGTAGTGTGACCCACTACATTTGCATTCATCCATCTAGGCGCATCTTGGAAGGACGTGGGGGGCGAGGTAAACTGGTGCACACGTGGCGATGCTCGTGGTCCTTGCAGTACCGTTGTTCCTGACCACTCATGGACAGCAGGTTGTTCCCGACCACATCCTTTCCCAGAATCTGTGAGACTATGTACAGGACTTGCCTGTAACTCAGACGGTAAAGAATCTGCCTGCAATGCAGGAGACCCAGGCTCTGTCTCTGGGTCAGGAAGATCCTCTGGAGAAGGGAATGGCAACCCAACAGTATTCTTGCCTGGAAAACCCATGGACAGAGGTCCCTGGCAGGCTATAGACCATGGGGTTGCAAACAGTCAGACATGACTGAGTGCCTAACACTACTATGAGACTGTGTCAGGGAAACTTACTATCTTGCAAAGTAGCATAAACTCTTAGATCCTTTAGAGTTCTTCACATTCTAAAAAGTATGTTGTGCTAAACCAATGCTGAGAGCCCCTGGGCTGGGATCTCTGGTAGAGATGACGCTTCCCATCTTCCTCTTCAAGGCCATGTGATCAAGCTGTGACCAGTGCAGTGTGAGCCGAGGAGTTATTTCCAGATCACAGCCATAAGAGAAATGGATACGCTTTGACCTTTCTTTCTTTCTTTTTTTTTAAATCCAGCTGGGATACAGACCCTGTAGTGGCAGCTTGAGAAGACATCTTAGACTCAAGTCTAAGTCATACAAGTCATCTGTTGAGGATGGCAGGACCATCCTATTAGCGTAGGACTGGCTACTTCTAGGCTGTAAGGGATGTAAACATTTCTTAATTTTACTTAAATCAGTGTATTTTTGGTTCCCTTTAAAGGCAGCTTGAATGTTGAATGTACTCTAAGAAATGTGGAAGCAAACTTAAAGATCTATTATTATTTTAAATAAATGAAAAAATTGAGACCTCAAATCAATAAATGACTTGTTCATAATTACCGTTAATAAAATGAAAACTCCCATTGATTCCCTCCTCCCCTGTTCTTCACGTCACCCTTGTCCAGTGTTACCAGATGATACCAGATATGCAAGAACATGGTGTCCAGGGAAGTAGGAGTATAGGGGAATCTTCACAGTGAGGACAAGTAAATTGATGATGACTGGTATCAGTTACCCAGCTCTGGATGAAGAAATGCATATAGAGATATAATTTGAGCTTTGTGAGCTGACAGTCAAGGTAAGACTAAGAAATTGCAAGGGTAAAAAGTACCCGGGGGAGGAAAAATGATTTATACTAAAGTGATGTGGTCGGTATTTCCTTTTCCATTTTCATTGCAATGTCCCCAATGCCCAATTCACTGCCTTCTTGGAATGGCTTCATTAAGCGAGTGAAATTTGAAGAGGGATCTGAGAGAGTTGAAACAGTTCTCATGGCAAATGGGTGAGGGAAAACTGGTTAAGCACTGACTTCATAAATCAAGCAAGACACTCATGAAATGATGGTGGGTGTGGTGAAGATACGGTGATTTTTAAGGCACGGTTTGTAACTGAAAAGAAAATACATGTTTTAGGGCTTACAACATGTTCAACATTAAACATAGCAATATTGTTTTTGTAGCGAGGAAGGAAATAGTTTTGTAGAGATGATGGAGTTTTAGGTGTGCCTTGAAAAATAGAACGTTGGAAGCTGAAGTCTTGTTAATAGTTGAAGAATTGTCAAGTGGTTCTTCATCTAACTTGAATGTCTTAAACACTTGACAAGGTTTTTTTTTCGGTTTATTTTTTTTAAGCATTTTGGTGAGCTTAGTAAAAACCTCTTCCTTCATCTTGACTCCTTGGACTCTCGTGGTTTTATAGATTGGTGCAGAAATGCTCTTATTTTTAATTTAATTTTTAAAGTGGCATGCAGTGTGTTCGACCTTCACTGAAGTGTGTGTGATCTTTCTGCAGCATGTGAGCTCTCAGTGGCTCAGTCGTGTCTGACTCTTTGGGACCCCATCTACTGTGGACCACCAGGCTCCTCTGTCCATGGGATTCTGCAGGCAAGAATACTGGAGAGGGTAGCCATTCCCTTCTCCAGAAGAATCTTCCCTACCCTGGAATTGAACCTGGTTCTCCTGCATTTCAGGCAGATTCTATACCATCTGAGCCACCTGGAAGGGCTTCCCAGGTGGCACTAGTGGTAAAGAACTTACCTGCCAATGCAGGAGACCTAAGAGACACGGATTGGATCCCTGGGTTGGGACGATGTGCTGGAGAAAGGCTTGCCCTGCATTGGGAGCCCAGAGTCTTAGCCACTGAACCACCAGGGAAGTCCCCAGAAATGGCAGAGCCCTCTTTGGGCCTGAATCTTTTGCTCCAGGCCTTCATGGAGTATGTTGTCTTGACCACTGGCAAGGACCTGGCTTTGTTTTCCATCCTTCATATCCTTCTGTCTGTTGAAGAACCAATCTGGACCTTGTTCAGGCATGGGCTCTACATTGCGGTGATCGTGCGTTCCACGTCATCCTCAGTGAGCATTCCTGCTCTCTTAGTGAGGTTGGTGTCTGCTTTCCTCAACACCCCGTGAGCGCATCTTTGCCCCATACCCTTAATTGCTGATTTCCTGGATTTAAGACCAAAAGCACAGACAATAAAAGTAAAAATAGCTAAACTGAACTTTATCAAAATTAAAAAATTCTGTGCAAAGGACACAATCAACAGAGTCAAAGGCAACAGAATGAGAAAAAAATATTTGCAATTATATATATGATGAGAAGTCAATATCCAGAATACAGAGAGAACTCTTAATCCAATTTTTTAAATGGACAAAAGAGTAACTAGGGCCTCTGCCATGTCTCCAGGAGAAGTTCTGGCACATTCTGTGAATACTCACTGATGAGCAGCAGAAAACTGCTTTTTTCTCATCATATATAATATATATGTAAACATACATATATATCAAATATATAAAGCTCTCATATATAGTTGCAAATATTTTTCTCATTCTATAGGTTGCCCTTTGACTCTGTTGATTGTGTCCTTTGCATAGAAGTTTTTAATTTTGATAAAGTTCAGTTTAGCTATTTTTACTTTTATTGTCTCTGCTTTTGGTCTTATATCCAAGAAATCATTGCCAAAGTGATTGTAATGAAATTTTTTCCATTGTTTTCTTATAAGAATTTTATCATTGAAGTATTAAGTTTAGGTCTTTGATCTGTTTTGAATTAACTTTTCATATGATATAAGATGGGCTTCCCTTGTGGTTCAGCTGGTAAAGAAGCCACCTGCACAGTGCGGAGACCTGGGTTCGATCCCTGGGTTGGGAAGAGCCCCTGGAGAAATGAAAAAGCTACCCACTCCAGTATTCTGGCCTGGGGAATTCCACGGACTGTATAGTCCATGGGGTCGCAAAGAGTCGGACACAACTGAGCAACTTTCACTCCACTTCCTACAGTGATGTAAGGTGAGTCTTCAGCTTTATTCTTCTGCATGTGGCTCTCCAGCTTTTCTAGCACCATTTGTTGATGAGACTATTCTTTTCCTATTGAGTGGTTTTGGCATACTTGTCAGAAACAATTTTACCGTACACTCAAATGTTTGTTTCTGGTCTTTTCATTCAGTTTCATTGATCTATATGTCTGTCTTCATGCCAGAAAAATACTGTTTTGATTACCAGAGCTTTGTGATACATTTTGAAGTCAGAAAGTGTGACTCATTAACGTAATTCTTCTTTTTAAAGACTCTTTTGGGTATTTCGGGTTCTTTGAAATTTCATATTAATTTTAGAATGAATTTTTCCATTCTAGAAATTTTCATTAAGTCTGTATATCATTCTGGTTTGTACTGACACCTTAATATTAAGTCATCCAATCCATGAGCAAAGATATCTTTCCACTTGCTTTTCTTCAGTTTCTTTCAGCAGTTTTGAAGTTTACAGTGTGTAAGTCTTTCATCTCCTTGGTTAAGTTTATTCCCAGGAATTTTATTTTTTAATTGCTACTATACATGAAATTAAAAATATTTTTCCTTTTCAGATTATTTATTTTTAGTGTATATAAATGCAACTCATTTTTACATTTTGATTTTGTATTATACAATTNGTGTGTAAGTCTTTCATCTCCTTGGTTAAGTTTATTCCCAGGAATTTTATTTTTTAATTGCTATTATACATGAAATTAAAAATATTTTTCCTTTTCAGATTATTTATTTTTAGTGTATATAAATGCAACTCATTTTTACATTTTGATTTTGTATTATACAATTGCAGAATTTATTTCTAAATGCTTTTAAAATGCAATCTTCAGGGTTTTCTACATATAGGATCATGTTGTCTGCAATCAGAGACATTTTATATCTTTCTTTCTGACTTGGATGTCTTTTGTTTCTTTTTCTTGCCTACTTTTATAATGGCTAGCACTTCTAATATGTTGTATAGGAATGGCAAAAGCAGGCATCCCTGTCTTGTTCCTGATCTTAGAGCTTTCAGTCTTTCACCGTTGAATATGGTGTTAGCTGTGAATGCTACTCACTTTCCTACTGAGGCTTATGGTCAAAGAGAGTCTATTCTGATGAAAAATAGTTTTATCTCTTGATGTGGTTAAGAGTAATATTATTTTCTCCAATTTGATCGACTCATTTAACAGTTAAGGAAAGGCCTTGGAGGTGGGCGTGGCCATGTGATAGTTAATGACACTGATGACAGTAAGAAGTGACCAGGCTTGTAACTCTTGGGACAATCCTATTTCAATGATTCTTGAGTGCCTCTTCAGCTCTACGAGTTGGCATTGTCAACTGAATTTTGCTGTAAGTGGCTTTTACACTGAATCAATCAAACTCAGCTCTCCCCTTACATATTGCAGTGATTTCCCTTTGCTCTTTTGCTCCAAATACTCTGATGCCTACTCTAAGTTACTATCTCTTCTTGAAAGACTTCTGTGTCTCAGAATTCCAGTGGGTGTTTTTTCTAGCGCTGAAATTGGGCTGAATCACAAAGGTTCTCAACTATAAGCCAATGTTCTTTGTAGTTTCAAGAAACACATCTCTCATGTCACTGTGCCCCAATTTTTCAAAGTGCTGCTGTAATTGACAAAGTGTAAATTCACTTATTGAGGGTCTTTTGAAATCAACATATTGGGTATCATATTTTAATTGGAACTTTACACTAGGTAGGTTAGAAATCTGAATTAGGCACCCCCCCCAAAAAAAAAAATCAAGAGAGCAGTGTATCAAATTAATCTGAACTGGCATTTCCACACTTCATTTGAGTTTTGAGTAATGGTTTGAACAACATGTTGATAAGAGTATTTGTAAATTTCATGTTTGTAAATATGGAGATATCTCCATATTGGCATGAGCATTTTCTTAATACTCTTGTTTATATCTATGGACAGATATAGATAAAAGGCTATAGTAGAAGTTATCAGCTGTCTCAGTGAGCATGTTGTCTAAGCAACGCTTTTTTGCTCAAATTTTAACATGTTTTAAGTTCCACAAAATGGACAGAGTTATGGGGATGGATAGATGGTGAATACACAATAAAGTGAGTAGATTTAATGCCACTGAGCTTCACATTCAAAAATAGTTATTTTACTTATTAGGGCTTCAGTCGTAGCTCAGCTGGTAAAGAATCCTCCTGTAATGTGGGAGACTTGGGTTCGATCCCTGGGTTGGGAAGATCCTCTGGAGAAAGAAAGGCTACCCACTCCAGTATTCTGCTGGTTAAAATTCCATTACACTTGAAAATGGTTAAGAAATTTTATGTGCATTTTACCACAATTAAAGAAAAGTGAGGAATAAATGCATGCTTACTCTGACTCTCTGTCTAACCTCCCTTCTACCCAGCACTAGTGGTATAGGCCCAGGTTGCTTGGTTTCCAAAGAAAACAAAGAATAAGAAACGTCATTTGTTCTGTTTAGGGTAAAATGCAAAATGCTTACACATACACGGGTAGGCAATTTTGCATAACTTAAGGCCAGTTTGGATGTTAGTACAAGTAAAATGCACAACATACTGTTCAAGAAAGAGAATTTGAAAGAAAAATATGCCATGATCATGCCCTCAACTGCTTTTGATAAGGAAACAATAATACCTGTAACAAATTGCCTCCATTTTGCACCCACTGCTTAGCATTGGGGAGCTTTTCCACAGGCTGGTTTGTGTTCAAGAAAATTCTTCTGCTGGATACGGACTTACAGAAATGTCAGGAAGTTCCTGTGCAGCTACTCCTGACAAGTAGAATCATCTCTAGGCCATTTTTGGAGAGTGTTCTTCTGTTTGAGAGGGGAAAAACCATCGTGGGGGAGCTATCTCTTTGATAGATTTCAAATTTATTACGAGCTGAAGATCATAAGGAAAAGAGCTCTCATGTTTCTTGTGGGAGGAACAAAGCTGGAAGGTGGAGATTTATTAGCTAATGGTTGTATCTCAAGGGGCTAAAAGGGTTTTGTGTTTCTAAGAGACCCAAATTTCCTTGCCCCAAACATATATTCTGTAGTAAAATATAGGAGCAGCGTGATGTGAAAGGCACACCATTTCCTGTCCATCTGTACTATGCTACCGGTCATTGCCCCCAAGCTCAGAGCATGTCACCCTCGAAGATAAAATAGTGTTTCCTTGGAGGAAGGCTGCTACTGAACTGTGGCATGTGGTTATTTGACTAAGAGCAGAGTGCTAAAATTGTCATTGGGAAAAGGGGCTAAGGAGTCAATTTTATGGACTCCAGATGTGGAAAACACAAGAGAACTCTCTGGGATTCCCAAATAATTTTAATCAGGCCAATTTAATATATTGAGTCATCACAGCTGCCTACAAATCACCCAGCCCTCTGTATTTTACAGGCACTCTTTTCTGCCAATAGTGAGACTATGTGTGTTTTGATGTTATATGGTCCAAATTTCTCCAGCTTACAAGAGGGATCAAGGGTGTTGGGCTCCTCCAAAATGTTGGAAGAGAGGTGGCCCTGAGGAGTTGTAAGTGCATGAATATAATGAAAGAATTTATGTTAATTTATGGGAAAATTTATGGGCATCCCTGGTGGCTTAGAGGTAAAGCATCTGCCTACAATGCAGGAGACATGGGTTCAATCCCTGGGTCAGGAAGATCTCCTGGAGTATGAAATAGCAACCAGTTCCAGTATTCTTGCATGGAAAATCCCATGGAGTATGGTGGGCTACAGTCCACAGGGTCACAAATGAGTCGGACACCACTGAGCAAGGATCAGGAAAAATCAAGATCAATGGAAATGTCACATTGGCATTATAATAGTATGGGTGTGAATAAAAGCATCCTAGGTTTTGCAGGCTGAAGAGTTGACTGTACTAATCTGCAGAGTGAGCACTTTGTTCTTGTTCTTTCTCATACTCATCCCAGCCCCTTCACAGCTCCAAGGTCATGGGTGTGTCCCTTAGATGCAGTTAGGAGGAGCTGCCAGGAATTACGTGTTCTAATTCCCCCAAATCAACACTTCTTTTTCCTATAAGGGTCCAGGAGAAAACTGAGATCAAGTGGAGAGACCTTTTCCTTATGTAGTTAGGTTTCTCTGAACCAGCTCACTAGATTGGAGCAGCCTCAGAAGAGATTTATACGAATACTATATATGGAAATAATACATATGTATATATACTGTCTATAAAAATAACAGTTTATAAGAATACTATAATTTACAACTTGTAACAGTGCAACAACTTATAATTCAACACATTCGGTGGCTGAAATTTCAGCTAATCTGGATTTTTTGTTTGATAAAGGGGAAGCCTCTTTAAGACTGGGCCTTTCCCTGGTGGCTTCTTCTCTGGTTGATTACCTCTTCTCCAAGATTGTCGGTTTCCAATGCACTGTCCTCTTCAAGCCACTCAGATACCGCTTTCCTCTCTAGAGAAAGTCACAGGTAGAGTTTCCATTCCAGAAAAATCCACAAGTAGAGTTTTCTCTTTCAAAAAGCCCACGAGTTGTTTCCAGGCCCCTCTCTGAATCCTCATGCCAGCCGCATGCCTAGAGCTTGGTTAGAGGAACCCTGAGCTCTGCAGTCGGAGGCTCTGGGTGGAGAACGGGATCCAGTCCAGGAGAGACGGTACAGAGAGGTCCTCAGGATTATTTTTTCATCTTTCAATCAGTTGTCAGGATGCTGCTGCTGTTTCTGTTTCTAGGGAACTTGATAAATAACTATGTCACTCGAAACACTACTTTTTAAAAAAGCTGCACAACCTACTACCATTTTATTGAAAGAATTTTTCTCCTCTTCACAGGGCTGTGATGCTGTTTAAGAGCGCAGGGTATGTTCATTGTTGCCACGTGGACGGCTGGTTTGTTTCTTCTCAGCTGAGGTGGCACCAGAAAAAAGCATGACTGTCTTTTACTGGGTTTTCCTTTTTGTTTCTCAAGGCATGACTTCAGCTCCTAGTTTATTTGGATTCACAGGCTCCCTCTGGAGGGGCTTTCTCTCAGTAGCATCTGCTACACAGTCTCCTCTTAACAATCAAACTGCCCACCGAGGCACTTGTGTTATTTCTCTGTTGGAGGCAGTCTGGTAAACATCTCTGTAAAAGATTTAACGCTGTCCTGAAGTTTTAGCAAATCTCCAAGGCAATATCTTATCCCCCTGTGTTGGAGGGGATTCTGATCTTAACTTTAACTGGGAAACCTGGATAAACGGCTTAGGGGGTTTCTGCTCAAATGAGGTGAGAACCTGCCTGTCAGGGGCCACGCCGGCAGCTGTGACAGCGATGTCCTCACTCTCTGTGCTTCAGTGGTTTTGAAACATGTTTCCGAGTCTCATGGTGACTTTCCTGAGGCTGAGCTGCGGATGATGAGAGAACCTGTCCAAGCAGCCAGTCCTGGCACAGGGTCCACTCTCTCTCAGCCCCGCTTTCTTTGACCAGCTCAGCCCCTCCCCTGCCAGCACCACGAAGATGATTGGGAGACTCACGCACACCTGCTCATCTCTGACAACCTTGCATCTGCCCCTCGTATCGGGCGTGATGTGGGTGTGGGGGTACTTCTTCTTAGTTTTGGGTTGATTTCCAGGCCTAAGTGCTTCCCTGGTGGCTCAGACAGTAAAGTGTCTGCCTACAATGCGGGAGACCCGGGTTCCATCCCTGGGTCGGGAAGATCCCCTGGAGAAGGAAATGGCAACCCACTCCAGTATTCATGCCTGGATAATCCCATGGACTGAGGAGCCTGGTGGGCTATAGTCCATGGGGTTGCAAAGAGTTGGACATGACTGAGCAACTTCACTTCACTTCACTTCCAGGCCTAAATATGCCATGTGTTCTGAGTTGAGACGTTAGAGCCCCCTGGCGTGGGATGTGACCCCAATCTTCTTATCAGTTCAGTTCAGTCGCTCAGTCATGCCTGACTCTTTGCAACCCCATGAATCACAGCATGCCAGGCCTCCCTGTCCATCACCAACTCCTGGAGTTTGCTCAAACTCATGCCCGTTGGGTCGGTGATGCCATCCAACCATCTCATCCTCTGTCGTTCTCTTCTCCTCCTGCCTTCAATCTTTCCCAGCATCAGGATCTTTTTCAGTGAGTCAGCTCTTCGCATCAGGTGGCCAAAGTATTGGAGTTTCAGCTTCAGCATCAGTCCTTCCAATGAATATTCGGGACTGACTTTCTTTAGGATGCACTGGTTGAATCTCCTTGTAGTCCAAGGGGCTCTCAAGCGTCTTCTCCAACACCACAGGTCATCAGCTTATGACTATAGATTGGTCCACACTGGAGAGGAGAGGGGCTGGAGGGAGAGGGAAGACTGGGGAGTTTTAGTCCTGTGTGGTTTGCTCTCACCTCAGTGCTAGTGAGAGGGGTTTCAAGGCCACTAGTCAAGGCGCTTTAAAGAGATTAGTTGGAGAATTTTGTTCATCCTCTGCACTGGAGGAATAGCAGGCTACGGGTTGTCTCTTCTCTTTTTTGATGCTTGTTTATTTGGCTATACCGGGTCTTAGTTGTGGCATATGAAACCTTCAGTTGTGGCATATAGGATCTGGTTCCCCAACCAGGGACTGAACCCAAGCCCCCTGTCTTGGAAACAGGGAAATCTTAAGCACTGGACCACCCGGGAAGTCCCTATGGTTTGACTCTTGCATGAGGAATCTACAGGGCAGAGTGGGTTTGGGATCGCAGGGTCAGTAGTTGCAGATGTATGTTTCTGAGGGACTGCTGGTCACGGGGAGCCAGGGATCTAGAAGCATCTTGCAGAGACTCTTCCAAGAGGGCTTCCAGAAGGAGAATGGAGCCCTTAAAGGGAGGATGTGTGTTGGAGGAGAACCTTGGAAAACCAGGACCTCAGAAGGGTCCGTGGAAATTGTATGGCTGAAGCATGGAATGGCAGGTGTCAGGTCATAGCAGTGCAGTTTCCACAGAAACATACCAAGCTGCTGAGGACAGGGACAACTCGAGATGATTCCTAATAGCAAAGGTGTTTTCTGCACTCTTGTCCCTTCACCCACTTCTTCCCATTGCTGCTGTAGAGGAATTTTCAAATACCACGCTGAGAAGGAGCTCCATACCCATTCCTGTTGCTTCCTGCTGGCTGCAATCTTGAGATAAACCTGGAATCAAGTTTGGAATTTTGATAAGGGATTGCACCAGGTTTTTAAAATTCAGCTGTGATTGTTTTAGGGAACCAAACTCAAGGACAAGATTTAATGATCTGAATGTATGCATGTCTATTGAGGAACTTGCTCAGGCCTATTCACGCATGAGTAGGGGAAGAACAAAGCTTCCAGACTGGGTTTGAGAGGGTCATGAGAAAAAAGAATAAAGGAATTTCTGGTGTATTATAAACCTACCTTGCTCAATGTATTAATTACATAAGGTATGATCTAAGTGAAAACGTTGAGCGTGCTTGCTATTCCGTTGCAGGTTCAAGGTCAGTCACCTCGCCCCGCCCTCCCCGTGCAATCAGGCGCTGCCTTAGTCTAAACTCCTTCTGTTTGCAAAGACCAGATTGCAGCAGGTCCCTTCCCATGCTGTGTGTTCCTCGTTGGAGGTAAACGCCTCAAAGGAAGAACTCTGATGTCATACCTACGAAGTGCCAGGAACTAGTGCTGCTGTTACTGAGAGGCTGCCAGCAGGTTCCTGTCTAAGCCTGCTTCTTCAGTTCCCACCTTCAAGCTCTTATTCCTGGTCACTGCCTGTTCTGTTAAGACCTGAGCTGGGGGTCTCAGTAGACCGATCACACACCCCAGTGCAGCCCCCCAGGTCCTGTTACCCATGGTGGCAGATCTCCTGAGAGCTCACCCCCTTTCTTCTTGGACTCCTAAGAACCACCCGCACTCACTCCTCATGGTAAAGCACCTTCCCAAGCCCAGTCACCATGACCCTTGGCTCTTCTTGGACTCTTGGTTGCTTGCCCTTGCCTGACGGTGTTGGGGGACTGCATTCCTGCCTGGAGTGGCCAGCTTGAAACTACTGTCGGTGAATCCACCAGCCCTAGAACTTGTTCTGCCACAGGGAAAAGTTTCTAGCTTTCTCCTGGGGATGAAACAAATGCACACAGGAAATTAAGTCTAGAGAGTATCTGGGGATGGTATAAATTCGGCCTGACATTCCATACCACCGTTACTTCTCACTGATGATGGAATTAAAAATGATGATCTTAAGGATTAAATTGAGGTTTAACTGTTTAATAGATTTAATTTCTGATAATGAAACAGCTACTCCTTTAAAAATATTAAATAACTAATTGACTCCTGACACTTTGCTAAGTATTTCGAATATACTACCTTTCAGCTGCCTGCAAAAACAGGTTTTATGATCTGCTTTTTACAGACGTTGTTTAGTTGTTTAGTCGTGTCTGACCTCTTTGCGACCCCATGGACTGTAACCCACTGGGCTCCTCTGTCCGTGGGATGTTCCAGGCAAGAATACTGGAGTGGGTTGCCATTTCCTTCTCCAGGGGATATTCCCGACCCAGGGATTGAACCCACGTCTCATGCTTGGCAGGCAGATTCTTTACCATTGAGCCACCTGGGAAGCCCCTTTTTACTGATGAGGGAACTGTGAAACCTCAGCAGGCTGATTCCTGTCCCCATGCTATATCACACTGACTTCTTGGGAGCTGCATGGTACTAGAAGGGGTTTCTTTCTATCAAAAATGAGCTGGTTTGTTTGAACAGTGGTTCTCAACCACCTGTAATTTTTGACTTCCAGGGGACTCGTGGTAATGTCTAGATGCAGCTTTGGTTGTCATGACAGTGGGGAGGGTGCTGTGTCATCTAATGAGTAGAGGTTAGTGATATTGCTAAACAGCCTACAATGCCTAGAACAGCTCCCACAACACAAGACATAACCCAGCCCCAGAGCCAGAAGTACTAAGGGGGAGAAACTCTGGCTTAAAGCAATTTTCAAAAGCCTTTATGATGACTGAATGGAACACGTAGATTTACAGTTTTAGCTGAATAGGCCGCTAGATCAAGGAGTGACTGGGGTAGAATTGTATAAGAGAAGATATAAAATCTTATCTTGTGATTCTCCCAAGTCCCTGGATTTGTTTCAGATTTTTTGGTTCAGTTCAGTTGCTCAGTCATGTCTGACTCTTTGTGACCCCATGGACTGCAGCATGCCAGGCTTCCCCGTCCATCACCAACTCCCGAAGAAGCTTACTCAAACTCATGTCCATCGAGTTGGTGATGCCACCCAACCATCTCATCCTCTGTCGTCCCCTTCTCCTCCTGCCGTCAATCTTTCCCAGCGTCGAGGTCTTTTCCAGTGAGTCAGGTCTTCACATCAAGTGGCCAAAGTATTAGAATTTCAGCATCAGTCCTTCCAGTAAATATTCAGGACTGATTTTCCAGAACTGCCTGTTCAGGAGAGGTCCTCTGGGTGCCCCTCCTGCCTGGAAAGGATCTAGGGAAGAACGGTTATGGAAGGTGGGCTTGGATGATTTAGAGCTTATACAGAATCTTGGTGAGTTAAAGATTCTACTGTGAGGCGCCTAGCAGATTACAAAGCAGAATCACAGAACACTTTTCTAGCTGACATGTCATCAGGGCCTCCTATATTGTTTTCCAGAGTTTCTGCCTCTTTGCCTTTCTTCCTGTCTGTTAAAAAATTCCCAACAAACCTCAGGGTAGTGTTGTGAAAAGCGAGGTGAGTATCTTATTTCATTTATTTTCATAATAGGAAAGTCGTGCAAGTTTGCTCACTGGAACAAATTGCCCACTTACTGAATCAGGAAAGGGCAATATTACTTACAGACTGTTCTCTGCTGGTCCTCCGTAGCAGAGCAAAGATTGTTCTAGCATAATATAATGGCATCCAAAATATTACAGCATTAATTCAAGTAACCAGACAGTGAGAAAAATAAAAAATAGGGGGCCCTGAACAGCAGTAATGTTCTGCTCCTGGAGCTGATCAGCTATGTAAAATGCAAAACAGCAGAGAAACCCAGAGACCAGAAAGTGAGGGCAGATACGGTTAATGGTTTAGGAAAAGAGCTTGGAAAGGGAGAGGGAGTTACCCACTGGTTAACTTAACTCTTGACTTTTAAAATGAATGGGAAGTGGGAAGAAACCCATTACCTTTTAATGCAACAGAGTCCAAGTGTAATTTGTAATGACGCTGTCCATCCAGGCTGCATTCATGCTGTTGCTGCTGCCCGGAGAAGTCTAAATGAATGCAAACATTTGAGCATACCCCATGCCTTGGTATACAGCATGGTCATGCTGTGAAGCTCCCCATGAAACAAAGCAGCCTGAATAATACTCAGGCTTATTTTATAATGCTGCCTGAATCTAAAAATGGATAGATAGAGTTATTATGTACTCATAAATTCAGGCCAGTTAAGCAGAGAAACAACCCAAGCATTGTGCCACGTGTTCTTGCATTCTACCAGCTCCTTTAGGTGCTGTTTTGGGGGAAAAGAAAGCCTCAGCAGACCAGTACACACAGTTCATATTCACGGCAGGTAGAAAACACACATTTTGTAGGATTTGGGAGGGTATGAATCCATTCTTTCATATGATGTCCACTAGCTCCTGGGCTTGCTGTGTTTGAAAAGGATGAAAAGTAATCATAGCTTGGGGAGAAGTATTACGGAGACTGAATTAAAGGATGAGCAGTTGGTGAGGGGTAGATTATCCAAAGGTAGAAAATAATACGCGTTAGAGATAGTACACGTGAAAATCCCTTGTTATTTTAAGCTCTCTCTTTGAAGTTCTAAAAAGTTTTCAGCTTATTTTAGGAACTATCAGTTCAGGAGGAAGTTAGTAAGCATTAGTTTATCACTACTTACTAGTCTTTTAAAAATGTTTATTGGAGCATAGTTGATTTACAATATTGTATTACTTTCTGCTGTATAGCAAAGTGAGTAAGTTACACACACTCTCTCTCTCTCTCTCCTTTATTCGATTCTTTTCCCATACTGGTCTTTATAGAGTTTAGATTATTACTACTTACTTCTTAAGAGCAGAACTCAAATTTATTTAGTACCTATTATGGGCCAAGGATTATATAAGGTACTCAGGAAATAAACTTAAGAGAGACAGTCATGATATTTTGATTTCACTTAAACAGGGTGAACAGACAAATGTAAATATCTTGATGCAAGTAAATACAACTAGATCTGGAGAGGTGCTGGAGATTGGAGAGGTGTTTAGACTGTGGTTAAGAGAGGAAGTTGGAGGAGAGGCGGTCCTCAAGCCAGCCTGTTAGCCCTCCTGCGCAGGAACCAGATGGATAGAGGTGCCGTGAACAAGGGTGGCAGTGGGGCAGGAAAAGAAACCAGTTGTAAGGGAAGTTGAAGAGTTAAGTTTACAAGACATAGATTTAATGTTTCTGATGATTCAGGTAGATCTTTCTAGTAGCCAGGAAGAAGTATGGGTTTGGCTATTAGAGTTCCAAGTTGGAAAGGATTCGGATTTTTCTAGACTAACTAAAGCCGTCGCAGTTTGCTGCTTTGTGAAGGGCATTGAGATGATTTCTGGCTTTGAGTCAGGTCCCTGCTGGACTCTAAACTTCTTGAAAAGTACTGTATCGAATACACAGAAGATGTTTTCACTGTTAAGAGGAAACCTATGATTAAAAGTCAACTGGTGAATGAATGAACTGCATGATAAGTGAATATATCTCAGTAAGTGAAGTGAAAGTTGCTCAGTCATGTCCAGCTCTTTGTGACCCCATGGACTATACATTCTGTGGAATTCTCCAGGCCAGAATACTGGAGTGGGTAGACTTTTCCTTCTCCAATGGATCTTTCCGACCCAGGGATCGAACTGGGGTCTCCTGCACTGCAGGCAGATTCTTTACCACCTGAGCTACCAGGGAAGTCCAAAAGAAAAAGATCAACTGATGCAATTTTCCTCTTCCTAAATATTTCCAATGAGGAGGAGGGAAGGGAGCTAGGAAGCAAGGAGAACAATCTTACAAATGGATTTCATGGAATGACTGAACCGAAAGCATTTGATTCAATAAGGGATCATCCCATTTGATTTGATAAGAGATCATGTGCTTCAGTCTCCTACTTTTGCTGATAAGGAAACAAAGACCAGAAGAATGAAAATGT
>SJYW01018670.1:187227-209669 GCA_006410735.1 Raphicerus campestris | reverse complement strand
ACCCACCTTTTTTTTTTTTTTTTTGGGTGGCCACTTATATTTTTTAAAACACCTATGTTGGGCCCAAATCATTTTTCACAGGCAGAAAACGTCTCAACCCTTGCTTAACTTTCTTCCTTCAGAGATTTTCAGTTCAAAGCTTAAAACTTTTGTTCTCTCTATCCTGAATAGCCTTCTATTCTTTGTGTCTTTTTCATCTGTCTTTTGGATATTGTTTTGAAAATAGAGTACATAATCTTGAAATAATTATGATGTATGTGGAGCCAGTAATATTTCAACTTAGACTGTTTATCAGAGGCCTTTTAGGACTGGAAGGAAGGGAGCATTCAAGATTCGTCTACATTCACCGCAGTCTGAATGAATCTTTGTTTCTGTGACTGTGGCTTAGCTTAAATGTTCTGTATTATTTTTCTATATCATTTTGTATTCTTGTTGTGTTCTGCTTTTATTCAACCTTATTTGACCTTCATTGTATCAATTTCAGTTTATCCAATTTATCCACATGATATTAGGTTATAACCCAGTCTTTTGTAGTTTTTAGAAATCTTTGCTAGCCATGAAATGCCATCAGAATCATAGTTGCATGAAGTCAGCCTTTAAATAAAACCAGCAGGTTCTCTGCAGTCACCTCTCAGTTTAACACCAGGTGATTCACAATTGTAATTTAATTTCAAATACTTTAATTAGGAGTGTCCTTTAGCATTATTTAGCATACTTCCTATTTGAGTATGCAACATTAAATATTAATTCTCTTCATATGTCACTTAAAGTTAGGACACGAAACAATGAACTGTCCAGGAAGGCAGCATTTCTTTTCACATATTGTTGGAATGTCTGGAGGAGAAGCAGTTGGTCCAGTGTTTAGAACTCTGGGAAGACTCTTTTGTATAAAATATGTCTCCTTAGGTCTTTATGCTGGCAATTGCAGCAGTGTAACTTTGCTTCTATTTTTAACTCAAGTCTGTGCAAATTACTCTTAAATGCAAATTACTCTGGAAGTTTTAGTGCTCATGCATTTTCAGCCACGTGCACTTGGGGTTGTCTAAGGCGGCAGAGTCTTGTTCTAAAGGAGATTTTGGTGAAAGGCAAGATTATGGGTGTATGTGGTCCTTGATGAAGATGAAGTGCACGTAGGGCAAGAAAGAGAGGAACTTACAAGGGACCCTAATGACAAACATGATTATTTTAATTGTGTCACAGTGATACTTTGATATCTAGTGTGTACTTTTCCTTTTTTTTTTAAATTTTATCCATACTCTGATCAAGTAGCAGGGAGGATAGATGTTAAAGAAAAGGCAAAGGGTGAGAGACAAGGAGATGTTCAACTTATGTACGATAAGGCAGAGGCAACAGTCTTGTGTGCTGAGGCATCTGATTTGCACAAGTTGGGTATTTTAATAGAGCATTGTATTTTCCAAAAGCTTAGTTTGGGAAATCAAAGCCTCAGAGGAGTAAGTTCCCAAAATTTGTGATATACGTATAGTACCAGATTTGGGAAGATACCAGTAATTTCATCCAAAAACATTCCCAGAGATGCTCAGAATAATGTTTGTCCAAGTGTCTGGATACCTTGTTGGTACAGTGAGTTAATCATCATGGGGACGTTCAGTAAATGTTTGTGATCACACAGCTGGAAGTGGGTAGGCATTGAACTTGAATCGAGCGAGGTAAGATACAAGAAGACTTTGCTTTTAGTAACTAGTCCTTTCATATCCAGCGGATATTAGGATCTTCTCCGGCATCTTTACAGCCATCCCAGTCTAGCACCAGTTTGCCTCATACCCAGAAACCACTGAGATGACTGGGAAACTGGTAACCCTCCCTTCATTTGCTTGCTCAGGAATCATAGTCCCCCAACACTATGGACAAAATCTGGACATTAAGGTTTTTACGTCACGGCTCCACGTTTCCAGCCCTGGCTCCATCTGCACAGATGATGGAGATGCATTGTGCTTGAAACAAAGAATTCAGAGTCTAAGGTGCAAGGCAAAATTGCCTATGGCCAGAGTTGCATAGCAAGTAGTTTTCATGTGTACTAACATTTGACACACACTGAGCTAGGCTGAGGGGATGAACTAAAGGAAAGCCCATAGCGTAGCAGAATTTTGGGATGTCTGCAAGCATGCTCTGAAGTCATTGCCAAATCTCTGCTAGTGAATTAGGTACTGGTGGGGAATTCTAAAGTGTTCCTACTTGCTTTCTGGGTGTATTCAATTTGTCTCATTGTTCAGGCGCTAACATTAATACGCATGAACAGATTTGTTTGTTACTGTTGAGATTAAGTGAGATAGTGCGGTTCTGTGGGTGGTGTGTTGGTAGTGGGAGGGAAGGTCTTTTTAAAGTCATCTGTAAGTGAAATGTGCTTAGGACCTGACCCTATTCTGCCTTATTTTAGTTATATTTGAGTACAGATAGTATACATCCTTTTCTAATTGCTCAAGGGTGCAGAGCTATATAACTCACACAAACGCTGCCTAATGTCCCTCCTGATTCCTGTGAATTTCTCTGTCCACAACAAAGTATTCTGACTGTGACATGGACTAAATATCTCAAATTAGACATGAATAGTGGGATTTCTACTCCATTAGGCAGGCTGGTCCAGTGTCTGTGGCCTGGGACTTGCTAGAAAGGCTGCATCTGTGAATTTCAACCTGCCCGCCCTCACATTCCTTTACTCTCAGAAGTCATTGATGATGTTTCCTTTTTCCTCCTAATCAACTGACAAGTATTAGTACGCTTCAGCACTACTTTATTGGTGATAATGATAAATCCAAATAACATTTACACCAAAATATTTTTGAGGTGTAAATATTGGTTTTGGAGGGGAGGAGGAAATTTTGAAATGATATTAACATTACTCAAGAAAGGAAAATAGGACATAGTTTTACTGGAGTGGGTAGCTATTCCCTTCTTCAGGAAATCTTCCCAACCCAGGGATTGAACCTGGGTCTCCTGCATTGCAGGCAGATTCTTTATCATATGAGCCCCTAGGGGAGCCCTAGTTAGACAAGGATATTGCTGTATACAGAGCCCTGGGTTAGAGGTCCTCTGCGCCTGGCCCTGCCACTACTGGCTTCCTGGGGAGATGTTGGGAAAGTCATCCACCCTCATTTCCCTTTAATTTTCTCATCTTTAACAGAAGAATTAGGTACTCCCCATGGTTCCCTCACAGTGTCACGTACTGTGATGGCAAACACATCCATTAACAAGCGCAGCAGATGGTCGGGTGTATTCTTTGCGTATCTCACATTCGGAGAATTACCAGCTTTGTTCTTTGAGAAAGTCGTGGAAGCAGATGCTATGTCCTCATGTGTTTTTTTGAGAGCATTGACAAGGCCTGTACTCATGGTACTGGTGGAATTGACTACATAGCACAGATCTAAAGGGAATTATATATGTGACTAAGCTTGTGAATATATGCAGAAAATGGGGNCTTTGCGTATCTCACATTCGGAGAATTACCAGCTTTGTTCTCCTTTGAGAAAGTCGTGGAAGCAGATGCTATGTCCTCATGTGTTTTTTTGAGAGCATTGACAAGGCCTGTACTCATGGTATTGGTGGAATTGACTACATAGCACAGATCTAAAGGGAATTATATATGTGACTAAGCTTGTGAATATATGCAGAAAATGGGGTGTGTGTAAGTGTATGTATAAAATGAATTTCTGGGTTTTGAACTTTCTCTCTGATGGCCGCAGTTTGGGAAGACAAGCCTGTATTTGCCGCTTTGGTTCATTCAAAACACACTGAACACAATAAAATCACAGTAAGAGGGTCTGCTTCTGTCCTCGGCTCTGGGCTGAAAATGATTCCATCAGAATGGATAAAATAACCATTCTAAGTTTACCTTAGTGTATCTGAATGAAGTGTTTTTTCTTCTTGTTCAATGTGAATGACCCTTTTGTTCAAGCTCACATGTGTCTTTTTAAACTTCCTGTATCTTTTACTCTTAAGAAATAAAGGGGGAGAAAAGAGAATAACGGTTTGGAAGGTCCAGAGATAATACGCTGACAGAAGTTCCATTGACAAAAAAATATATTTGGAAATGAAAAAAAAAGTGTCAGACACAAGATGATAAATGACTGAACTATCAGTTTGAAGGAGGATAATATCAGTAGAATGCAATTTTATTTTTGAAGCTAAAGAGTTTTCACGTTCAGAGATAAACTAAGAATTTTTAAACTTTAGACTTATTGTATACTATTTTAAAATTGATAAATAAGAAAGAAGCTGTTTTATGAAAGTAAGCTACTGCTATAGAATGCCTTATAAAGTCCTTCAGCTGAAGTCTGAATATCTTACATTCTGATCTGNAAACTAAGAATTTTTAAACTTTAGACTTATTGTATACTATTTTAAAATTGATAAATAAGAAAGAAGCTGTTTTATGAAAGTAAGCTACTGCTATAGAATGCCTTATAAAGTCCTTCAGCTGAAGTCTGAATATCTTACATTCTGATCTGCAAATACAAAGAACAATTGAAATCTGCATAGAACACAAAGTGATTTTTTTAAAATGAGGTTTGGATGGTAACTCACCTGAGCTGACCCTTTCCTTCTCTTTAAAGTCATGAATTTGCTCATTACATTTTTGAATTAGAAATGAAAATAATTTTACTTCTTATTTTAACATTTATTGTATTAGTGTTAAAACGTCAAATGCCAAACTGAACAAGGAAATGTACCAAAATAGTTTNTCTCTTGGTTCTGGGATCTGGACTCTGGGCATAACAAATTTAGATTAAAATCTTCCATGCTTACATTTGTCTTCTATTTGTTCCATCCATTCTTTGTTCCTTTTGCCCTCTTTTTTCTGCCTGTAATTAGATTGAATATTTTTATCTCCATTTTCAGTAATTACTTATAACTGTTAAATTTTGTTTGTGGTTGCCTTCAGTTTATATCTTAAATTAACCATGGCCTCTATTCTAATAATATTAGCTGCCTTGTGTGTAGGGTAAGGGCATTATAACCGTATTCTCTCAATTTCCCCTGCCTATGTTTGTGCTATCGTTTCCCTGTATTTAATTCCACTCATGTTATAAACTCAAAAGACTTGGCTGTAATTTTTACTTTAGCTAATTGCCTTTTGTGTCATTAAAATTGGTGGAAAAGGATTTAAATTTACCCTCATTTATGTTTGTCAAGATCTTTTTATTTCTTTGTGTATATCCAAGTCTGTCAGGCATCATATTTCTTCTGTTTGAAGAACTTCTTTTAACAGTTTTTGTGTGTGTGTGTTTGTATGTAGTGCGAATTTGCTGGAAACAAGTTCTATCAATTTCTGTTTGCCTGAGAAAGCAAACACTTTGTATTTTACTAGGTATAGAATCCTAATTAATAGTTTTTTCTTTCAGCACTATAGCCAATCATACCATTGTTTCTTGGGCTTGTGCAGATGGAAAATCTGCNTGTTTCCAGCAAATTTCTGTTTGCCTGAGAAAGCAAACACTTTGTATTTTACTAGGTATAGAATCCTAATTAATAGTTTTTTCTTTCAGCACTATAGCCAATCATACCATTGTTTCTTGGGCTTGTGCAGATGGAAAATCTGCTATAGCCCTTGTCTTTATTTTATGAAGGTAATATGTTCTTCTCCTACACCCCCTGTGGTTGCTTTCAAGATTTTTCACTTTTGTCTTTGTTTTTAACATTTAAATATGATTTGTCTAGGGGTGTGTTACTTTCTATTAATACTTAAAACTTAATCTTGCTTGGGAACCTCGGAATTTCTTAGTTATATGAATTGATGTATGTCATTATTTCTGGAAATTTCCTGCTACTCTCTGTAAATTTTCTCTTGTGCTCTCTTGTCCTTCTGACATTCTAATTATGCACTTATTAGGTCGTTTGATGTTGTCCATGTGTTGGATGATTTTCGACAACCAGCTGTTGCTAATTTTCTTTTCCACTCTCTTCTCTTTGTGTGTCAGATTGGGGGCAGTTTCTACTCAGCTATTCAAGATCCTTCCTTTCTTCCTTGACTGTTCTGAAATAATCAAAGGTATTCCTTATTTCTGTCAAAATGTTTGTTTCTAATATTTCCATTATACTTCGTTTCCATCACTGCTGAAATTCCACATCTGCCTATCCATTTCTTCCTTTTCCACTAGCAGATTTAAAACATTAATCATATTTATTTTAAATTCTGTTTGTTCTAATATCAGGTTCATTTTTAAATCTGGTTTTGTTGTTTATTTTGTCCGTTGACCATGAGTTGTCTCTTTTATTTAAATTTTTGTGTATTTCACATTCTCATATGGGGCAACTGCACTGCTTACTTGCCCTTCCTCCAGCTACTTAGTTTTTGTTTCATAATGGAAAAAGATCTAGATGGGACTTTGTGTATTTTTTAGAGAANTTACTTAAATTTTTGTGTATCTCACATTCTCAGATTTTTTGCTTGAAAGCTGATCTATCTGTGACAGTAGAGACTGAGATAAATAGCATTTCAGCCTGGAAATGAGAGCATGCCATCTTTTGCTGGGCTTTCCAAGTAAAGGGTTGTATGTATCTCACTAGGAGTGGGACTGAGTTTGAGTTTGATTCTTATTGTGCTTCTGTCCATCTTCAGATTCCTGTATTGCTGCCTTGAACTTGGGCTGGCAACTGGTTTGTTGGAAAGTTTCTGTTTCACCTTTAGCTTTAAGCTTTTTCTTTATATTTGAACCTCAGAGAGGTCTCTCCTTGCAGTCTTGACCTTCTCAGGGAAGCACACTGCGGGCCTGATTGCCTGATAGGGGAGATGCTCCTCACTAGCATTAGACAGGCCCTGTGTCCCTTGTGTCTAGAGTGGGGCTTTTTCAGGGACCCTGTCCTTTCCCCAGAATTAGAATACCTCTCCTTTTCTCCAGAGAGGGGAATTTTTCCATTTTCCCTTCCTGTAATCCCCATGGGTCCTCTTATGGGGCAACTGCACTGCTTACTTGCCCTTCCTCCAGCTCCTTAGTTTTTGTTTCATAATGGAAAAAGATCTAGATGGGACTTTGTGTATTTTTTAGAGAGAAAGCCATTTCCAAATCTAGGCTTGCACTGCCGTGGAGGCTTTCTCTTGTCTTTCACCATGACCTTGATCTTTCTTAGGATCACTGGTGAAGGTCTTGCCAGTCAAGTTGCAGCCACCAGAGTTTCTATAGGCTCATACTAGCTCACGTTCAGTGATAGCCATGTGTTACAGTCTCCTAACCCATCTGTAAGGAAGTCCTGGTTTCTTTGCACTGAGTCTGCCTGTGTCCTGTTTTTCTATGAAGGTGCCTGTTTTTCCTTAGATTTCCTTAGACTCCAGCATTTGCTGGCTTCAAGCAAAGTTCAGATTTCGTTCATTATCCATATTTTTCCTGTTAGAGTGACAATGATACACCTTTAAGTTTGCTCTATCCCAGGTGGAATGTAACCTCAGTTAATTAAAAAATATAAAATTACACAGCTTTGAATGGAGGTTGCCAATTTAATGAGTTTGGTGGGATAAAGAGACATCTTAGAATTGGGGTAAAGGGTGAATTCAGTTGTAAAATCTGTAAGGGGAAGGGCAAGGAATAAAGCTGTGTGCTCTGAAGATGAGCCAAAGAATAAGAAACCAAGCATCAGGAGGCCTGAAGAGGGAAGCAGGGTTGTACATCAATATCTTGTTGTGCAGGTTGATCAGCGGCGATGAGCAGGGTGAGAAAAGGTCTGAAATATTTTAAGACGGCACATCCATATGTTACAGTTCATTGACACCCATAAGGAGAAAAGTATTATGTTCCAAATGTGAGAAGACTGAAAAGAGATCTAAGAGACTTTTGGAAGGAGAATAGCCATGGCTTTCCCTGTCTAGTTCAGGCTTTAGTGCTAACAATGTATGAGCATGAGGCAGAAAACAAGACCAAACGAAGCAAAACAACCTTCTTATTCAAAACAGACAAAATGAAAGTATTAGTTGCTCAGTCATGTCTGACACTTTGCGACCCCATGGGCCTATCAGGCTCCTCTGTCCATGGAATTCTTCAGGCAAGAGTACTGGAGTGGGTTGCCATTTCCTTCTCCAGGGGATCTTTCTAATGCAGGAATCAAACCTGGGTCTCCTGCATTGCAGGCGAATTCTTTACCACTGAGCCACCAGAGAGCCAGTAAATCCAGCTGATGGTAGCACACAGGAATGATGAGGCTTTTGAGCCACAAACAGCTGGACGCACACACTCTTTCAGTACCAAAACTACCTCTTATCATCATAACATACAGTTAATCAATAGAGATAATATATGTAAAACTACTTTCTCAAACATGGAGTGAAATAAAAATGTGAAGTGTTAGGATTATAAATACTGCTTTGTTTAGGACTAAGTATAACCCAGTATACATTTCAGAATGAGCTGAAGATATGTCCACATACAGACAGACGTAGATAATATCTTTTAAAAAGTCTTTATTTATTTGAGTGCGCTGGGTTTTCGTTACAGCACACAGGATCTTTAGCTGCAGCGTGTGAACTCTTAGTTGCGGCATTTGGGATCTAACTCCTTGACCACTGATGGAACCTGGGCCCCTGGACCACTGATGGAACCTGGGTCCCTGCATCGGAAGCATGGAGTCTTAGCCAGTGGACCACCAGGGAAGTCCCTTACAATATGGTCTCTTTGAAAATCCCAATAATGCTGATTCTCTTCCCTGGTGGCTCAGAGGTTAAAGCATCTGCCTGCAATTTGGGAGACCTGAGTTTGATCCCTGGGTCAGGAGGATCCCCTGGAGAAGGAAATGGCAACCCACTCCAGTATTCTTGCCTGGAGAATCCCAAGGACGGAAGAGCCTGGTGAGCTACAGTCCACGGTGTCGCAAAGAGTCGGACACAACTGAGCAACTTCACTTCAAGCTACTCGGGATTGATGGGTTGATGTCTTGCCTTCTCCTGGTAGCTTTGCCTGACTCCTTTGACCAGTGGGGATGGTCTCTGATGTCTTGGATTTCTTCTTGAGTGTAAATTCCTCCACATTGCACTAAATCATGGCCAGCATGGCAGGACAAGATTTTTCAAGCTGTATCTTCTTCTCTTTGCTTCTTACTGCATTTCTTCTCCTTGTCCAGAGAGACAGATATTACTCACCCATTGCCTTAGGGAAAGTCTTGACAGTGTAGAAACCCAGAACTGAAGTGTCAGATTACTTGAGATTTAAAGTTTATCTCAGAAAATGTTTAAGCAATACCTGTCTAGTTATTAGTCCCTGTAAGAGAGCTCAGTCTGACTCTGAAGATGACTGGCCTCTCCTTGGGTGATCCAGTTTTTACTTGAGTGAGCTCGGTTACACCAGCTATGCTAATCCCCCGTGAGATCCTCCTCACTGCTGACCAGTGATGACGGCAGGACCAGGGATCACACTGCAGGAAGCACATGCTGGTTGGCCTCAAAACTGCTCCGCTTACTTTCTAAATCTCCCCATGTGGACATCCACTCTTCCACAACTGACTGGAGTCCAGTTTCCTGGGTTCCGAAACTGACCTGGGTTTCCGGAACCCAGGAAAGCAGAGTTGGGCTGTGACACCTAGGTGGTGACAGTGACGTCATGAGAACCCAGAGCCTCTGTGGGCACTAAAGTTTATAATAAGTATTCACCAGGTGCATACTGAAGGCAGTACCATAGAACTGGAAAGCACACAGCATCCCCTGGAAGATTAAGTCAGAAAATGGACGTGTTTCAGTTGTGTATTGCTGTGCGCAAACCACCCCGATCTTAGTGGCTTAAAACAAAACTGTTTCTCTGCTTATGATTTTTTGACTTAGAGGTTTGAATTGAGATCAGGTAATGATTTTCTCTGGTGGTCTTTGCTACTGGGCGAAACAGTGCATGACCAGACTAGATTCAAGAAGAGAGGAAAATAAGCACTGCTTCTTAATGGGGAAAGTGGCAAGGCCATTCTGCAAAGGTACCTGCTCATGGATGTGGGAACAGTTGCAACCACCTTTGCAGACAAACCATAGTATATATACCTAAGCACTTAGCACAGTGCTTACATTTAGCTTCGCAGGCAGTCAGTCAGTGGGAATGATGATGGTGGTGACTGATCATTGGTCAGCGATGATTGATAAGAGTGATGGTGATGATTTTCACACATGAATTACTATTGGTAGCTTCAGCACTGAGGATTCTGTCTTTGTCTGGCAGTATCAAAAATCACTGTCCATAAGACATAGGAGGGCTCACTCACTCTTTATTGTGCTCCATTGTTTTCTTGTTATTGAAACACAATGGTCTGAAAGTTCGCTGAAAAACAATCAGCAGTATGACTTAGGATCTCAAATTCACTGAGAGACGATCAAAAGGGTAAGAAACATCGATAACTTACATCCTCTTTCTTAAGTTTTGAGGTAGTAGCACAGTCCTGACAACCTCAGTTTCAAGGCTTAGATTCATTCCTGTATACGGTTATTGGATTAATCATTCCTGTACCTGGTTCATTCATGTACCAAGTATTGGATTCATTCATATACCAGGTATTGGCTCAAAAATATTTTTCTGGAACATGCTTTAAAAATACTAAGGATAGGGCTTCCCTGGTGGCTCAGTAGTAAAGAATCCACTTGCCAATGCAGGAGACACAGGTTTGATCCCTGGTCTGGGATGATCCCATATGCCTTGGTGCAACTAAGCCCGCGCACCACAATTGCTGAGCCTGCGCTCTGGGGCCAAGGAACCACAGCACTGAGCCCCTGAGCTGCAGCTGCTGAAGCCAAGGTGCCCGAGAGCCTGAGCTCCACAGCAAGAGAAGCCACCACTTGCCACAACTAAAGAAAATCTCGTGCACAAATGAAGATCCAGCAGAGCCAAAATAAGTAGTTAAAAAAAAATACAGCAGATAAGCCAATATTCTAATGGACACATGCCAGCCTTTAATGAAGGTGATCATCTGTAAAATGTGCCATTTTTTAACACAGAATATTCGTTTTGTTTTGATGGTGAGAAATGAAAATGTAGGAAGTGACACAAATATGTGAGTTGCTTTGCTGTTGTAACTATGATTGAGATTCTCTTAGTGAAGAATAAAATATAACAAAAAAACAAACCTTGCTTTCAAGTGATGAGATCAAAACTGTCAGGAGCCAGTGATCAATGCAAGGCACTGAATTCAACGTAATCCCAAACTTCTCAGACCTGGAGTGCCCGAAGGCTCAGGTAGACAGGGAAAGGTCTGGTTGGTAGCCCATCCCTTATTTGTCACTGTGATAGGCCCCAAATGGGACCGTTGATTTTTGTGGGTCACAAATTTTATATCTTATTAATAAAAAAAAATTGCTTTCAGAAAAGACATTTTCTTAGCACAGATGACTGCGTGATCATTTTCTGAGGAGGAGGAGGGGCTAGTCTTGTTTAAAATTAGTTAAATTTTTGGCCAGTGGCAGAACATATATCACAATATTGCTGTGCAAAAATAGAATGTCGCTCAGGGTGGAAAGAGGCTCATTTGTCATCTGAATTCCTTAGGGAATCATTTCTTTTTCTGTATGTCAAAAAGTAAACCTTTTATAAAACAGGTCCTGAAATTCCAAGGATGGAGGTCGTTTGCTTCTCAATAGTCATGCCCTGTTCTATACAAACTTTATGCAGATTCTGTATTCTGGTCATCTTGGGCTGATGAGAGGACTAATTTTAAGGCAACTATATCAGCTGACATTTAACTGATGGGTCTACTGTCTGCACATCAGACTGTTCTAAGCCCGCTGGCTTTAGGGAGCCAGTGTGACAGGGTCTGTATCTGTACATGCAATGAGCAGTGCAGAGTGAGGAGAAAATCTAAGCTACTGTCCTCCTTGAATTATTGCGTCACCTGCTTTCCTACTGAGATTACCAATAGCAATAAATTTAACAAGTCTATTGCAATTAAACTGATTGGTTATATGTGCAGTTTTAAAATTAGAAGTCATCGATTCCTGATTCCCTACTTTAGAACCACAGAGGATCACACTCAATATTATTGCTGTTAGCTGAGGCTGTTTTCTGGTGTTTTCAGAGAAAAAAAAAAAAAAACCATAAGGACCATCCAGATTAACACTATTATTGGCAAATGAGAATTGTATTTAATGTGAATTATATCTCAATAAAGTTGCTACCAAACAAACAAAAGCTCGAGAAGTTTAGTGCCACTATCTCAGTTCAGGCTTAGGCGCCAGAGTTTTGCTCATGATTAATTTTTGTACTATCAGTGCTGTGTTGTCACTTTAGTCATGGCTGACTCTTTGCAACCCTGTGCATTGTAGCCTGCCAGGCTTCTCTGTCCATGGGATTTTCCAGGCAAGAATACTGGAGTGGGTTGCCATTTTCTCCTCCAGGAGATCTTCCCAACCCAGGGATTGAACCAGCATCTCTTAGTTCTCCTGCATTGGCAGGTGGGTTCTTTACCACTAGCACCACTGCAAATGTTAACGTACTGAAGAATGAGTAATAACTTGATATTCTTATGAAAATGATTTTGATGTCATGGAACACCTAGAAAGGCCTTGGGGTCCTCCAGGCATCTACAGACCACGTGATTTAAGACAGGAGTTATATAGAGGAACTCTCACATTGTGCAACACACTTCCCCTGGGGAGAGCTTTTAAAGTGAGGTTTCTCTTGGATTTTATTCAAGGGTTTGAATCTCTCAGTGAGCCAAATGCCACTGTTGGGGGAGTGTGTAATTTCCTTGGTGTCTCATTGCAACAAAAATTTGAAGCCATGGACAGACCAGTGTTACTGCTCAGTTTTATTAGGAAAAACAAAGGCTAGTGCACACTTGAGGAGTGAGGGTGGGCCAACCCAAAAGATGAAGAGAAGAGAGGCCTCAATCCTTCTAGGCTTCCTCCTTTTGTACATTTGTCTCCTCCCCCCTGAGCCTGCCCTATGTAAACTGGGCTATCCAGGAGGGCTGTTTGTTTTACTTGAGGTTCTCACTCCACTCAGACTTTTCCTTTATTCTATTTTTGCAGGCTTTTCCCTTCTTTGTCTTTTAGCCACCACCATTTTGGACTCCTTTTTCCTATTCTAACTACCTAACACCATCTTTATAAGTTGTTTTTCCCTATAGTATAGTTGAGTGACATGGGTCCCAAGAGAGGAAGACAGATCTCTGGTGTATTTCATTTTCAGTGTGGAATTGCGCTAGTGACAATAAATATTTGTTGTGAATGAATCCGTAACCCCTTACAAATTACTCTTTGGTTGCGTTTCTGATTGCTTTGTTACAGGCAGTAAACACTGCCAGACAGAAGACCTCTGATGCTTTCTAATTAAATGACAGAATCCTAAAAAGGTCAGAACTGTAACTTACAAAAGCACTTTTCACTGGTTTTCCCGAAGGAATGAAAGATCAAAATGTGAGTGATTCCCTGAGCAGAAATGCCATCCAAACACAGGACTCAAAAACGCATTGCTTCAAAGTGGGACAGTTTTGACAAAGAGCTGGAAAAAGATTTCTCCTGGGTCCTGGACCACCTTCTTCCATCTTCTTTCATTCAACTTTGAGAAATTAAATTATTTTCGTGAATGTGAGAAATCTGATCCTTGTATCAACAAATAGAATAAACCATCATGCTGCCCTCTAGTTTAATAAAACAATTTGGTTCCTGCCATATGGAATTTATTTGCTTTTGTCAGTAATTTCCCCCAGGATAGTTATAACTCTCTGACCATCCACTGCATGTAAAATTTTCTGGAAGGTAGAATCAAAGACAGGTAGATGCATTTGCTTGATCTTGAGATTTGGAGCATTTGCCAAGGTAGGCAGTTTTGTTAGGATACCTGTTGCCTTTATCAGGCAGCTTCCCTATGTAAATACAGCCTGTCACATTCGTTTATTCTTTGAATCCTTATACATCACTTGGCCACGGATGTCCAGGACTAAATATGTAAAAAGAAGAGGAAGTGGTAAACTAAATGAACACATTCAGGAATTTAATGCCCACAGAAAATGAACTGAGACTTTAGTCTCCTTTGCCACACTAGCAGCAATATCTGCAACTAGAAAGAACATAAAAGCGGAAGACGTGCACAATACGAATTTCCAAAGATTATTTTTTGTCTGCCTTTTATTCAAAGTTATATGAAAGTGAAAGTCGCTCAGTTGTGTCCGACTCTTTGTGTCCCCATGGACTATACAGTCCATGGAATTCTCCAGGCCAGATACTGGAGTGGTTAGCCTTTCCCTTCTCCAGGGGCTCTTCCCAACCCAGGGATCAAACCCAGGTTTCCTGCATTGCAGGTGGATTCTTTACCAGCTTACGCACAAGGGAAGCCTAAGAATACTTGAGTGGATAGCCTATCCTTTCTCCAGGAGGGATCCTCCNGATTTATTCCTACCTGTTTTTGTAGCCGATGATCTGCTTTGCTGGATGCCTGATGTCCTCTGCCAGCCTTCAGAAGTTGTTTTGTGGAGTTTATTCAGCTTGAAATGTCCTTTTGATGAAGTAGTGAGGGAGGGAGTGTTCTCCCCGTCCTATTCCTCCGCCATCTTTTCTGCAAGCAGAGTCTTTACCAGCTGAGCTACCAGGGAAGTTATATATGTACCGATAAATAGCCATGTAGTTCTCTAATGCTTGATCTAAAGAAAAGTTCCTTTGGCCCCACAACTTCCCATTTCCCCAAGTAATTATTTCAATACTTTCAGTGTGTTTGTTTTCTATGTACCTCTGTATTTGTGAATAACATGCACGCACTATTACTTTTTGATTTACTGGTTTCAAGCATTTCTGTTTACTTCCTACTATGGAAGGTGAGCATTAAGCTTTGTTTATTCACTCTCTAGCCCACACATTTATTACTTGTCCCTGGGCACTGGACTCTCAGCATACTTATAAAAAGAAAAGATTTTAATAAATATTCTGAGTAATATTCAGTGTTTATGTAGGTAAATATGGTATCTGGCTGAGCATGTTTATTGTGAGCTATTTTTTCTTTTCTGTATGACATCCTGGTGTTTCCCAGAGTTAGTAATTATTTGCTTTCCCAGTTCTCTACAAAATGAGCACTAATTTAGTTTCCTGTCCATATATTAAGACACCTTAGGTATTCTATCAGTTTCATTTTATTGGGAAAAAGCCCAAGGCTTTCAGATGAGCGGTTGTTTGAATTACTTGATTTCTAGGTGTGCTGTATAGCTGCCATCCTGACATGAGGCCAGACATATGAGTGAAGTCATCCTCGAGGTCCAGCTTCAGTCAAGTCTCTTGGTAACTACAGCTGCATGAGTGACCCCAGGGCGTGCATTTAGAAAAATTGCCCAGCTGAGCCCAGCCAAAATTGCAGAATCATTAGCAAATAAATTATTTAAGATACAAAGTTTTAAAGTACTCTGGATGATGAATGGAAAAATCCAATAGGAAAAAAATGTACCACACAGTGAGAATCACCAAAATAATATAAAAAGGGAAATGAAGTATTCGAATTTTACAAAAAGAGGAAAAGTCTAAAATAGCCCTCTAGCAAAGATGCTCCTCAAATGCCTCATGGAGAAGATATGGAGAAGTGAGCTAAGGCAACAATGGTGGAATACAGAATTTTAGGGAATAATTGTATCATCTATAGGAATTTATGATTGATTAGATACAGAGGAAGAGGAAGAAATACTAGATGATACCCAAGTTTCTGACTTGTGCAAATAAATGAAGGTTCTATCATTCCCTGGGATGGAGCAGTGAAACCCATTAGCCTGTTTTGGAAAGATTAGAATTTCAGGTGCATTTTTTTACTAATGNCAGAATTTTAGGGAATAATTGTATCATCTATAGGAATTTATGATTGATTAGATACAGAGGAAGAGGAAGAACTACTAGATGATACCCAAGTTTCTGACTTGTGCAAATAAATGAAGGTTCTATCATACCCTGGGATGGAGCAGTGAAACCCATTAGCCTGTTTTGGAAAGATTAGAATTTCAGGTGCATTTTTTTTACTAATAAAAAATGCATATCAGAGTATATCTGATACCTTGGGCACAAACTATTAACTACAGTTGACTAGTTTTGAGTGTGGAAAGGTGGAAAAGCCTACTCAGAATGAAGTATAACATCCAATGCGAGGACTTTGGTCCTTTCACAGACAGTGATCAGTGCTGTCCTTGTGAGAAAGTAGAGAAAACAAGGATGGTGGGTGCAGAGAGAGCCTGCTCCCCAGGAGGTGGCTTAAAAGGAAAGTTCTCTGGTTCTTCATCATTGCTTTGCGCATTCATGGTGGAATGACCTTGTCAGTTTGAATCTAGTTTTCCTTGACTGGGGAAGAAAGTTGTGTAATGAAGACAAATCCAAGTTTTTATTATAATCAAAAACATTTTCATCTTCCATGTAATTCACTCTAGCCATCCATGTTTCATTTGATCTGCCTCAGCCTCATCAAAAGCATTTGCATGAAAATCTGCCNCTGGAGAATGAAATAGCAACCTACTCCAGTATTCTTGCCTGGAGGATTCCAGGACAGAAGCCTCATGGGGGCTATATTGTCCATAGGGTTGCACAGAGTGGGACACAGCTGAGTGACCCATCACTTCATTTCAGCTTCTTTATGTCCAACTCTCATATCCATACATGGCTACTGGAAAAACCATGGCTTTGACTAGACAGACCTTGTCGGCAAAGTGATGTATCTCTCTCTCTTTTTTTTTTTTAATACACTGTCTAGGTTTGTCATAGCTTTTGTTCCAAGGAGCAAGTGTCTTTTAATGTCATGCTACAGTCACCGTGTGCAGTGATTTTGGAGCCCAAGAAAATAAATCTACCACCGTTTCTGTCACAGATATAAGAAGGAATATTTTTGAGAATGGGAGAATTGTTTGCCTTTGACCTTACCAAGCACATACAGATATAAAATACCTTTGCTAAATGTTCATGGCTCCCTTCCTGCCTCCTCTAAAGAGGTAGTTCCTTTGCCTCTAGAAGTAATTATGTATTATATGAAAAAAATGTTAAATAACTTTTAATCTAAAACTTTGTATTAAAAATCAGGCTGTCAATTTCTTTGAAGCAAATAGGCATCCAAGGAGATGGGCTGGTAAACTTCTTTTGGTGCTATGGGGGAAAAAAATGTGTTGCGACTTCTCTGGTGATCCAGTGGTTAAGACTTACCCCTTACACCCCAGGGGTAGCAGGTTTGATCCCTGGTCAGGGAACTAAGCTCCCACATGCTACATGGNGCAAACAGGCATCCAAGGAGATGGGCTGGTAAACTTCTTTTGGTGCTATGGGGGAAAAAATGTGTTGCGACTTCTCTGGTGATCCAGTGGTTAAGACTTACCCCTTACACCCCAGCGGTAGCAGGTTTGATCCCTGGTCAGGGAACTAAGCTCCCACATGCTACATGGTGTGACCAAAAAAGAAAGTAATAAAAAAAATGTCCTCATACCTTATCTGCTTAGCATCTTGGACAAATAAAAGTAAGGAGAGGCAGTGTGAGGATACTTGGTACTTGCAAGAGTTCTAAAGGGCAATAGAACAAAGATTCATGATTTAACTGTAAGTTGGCTCTGCATATATTTGTATAGACTCTATATTCAGTTGATTTGAGCCCTGGGTTGATTTAGACCCCAAGCAAGATGATCTGAGTTGACATAGAAAGTATTTTATTAATAATTTCAGAACATATGACCACTAATTCCTATTCTTTGATGTCATTTTTATTTCCTCTCATGTAAGAAATTATTTTATAAAAGCCTAAAAATCCAACTTTAGGAATAGAGATTTTTTTAAAAAATTACATTTAAGCTATTATTTTCTCTTACTCTGAAGGATGAATAAATCTTCCCAAATTTACTTTCCCCATTTAATGTTTTTTGAATGCATACAATTCAGTCTTGAGTTGAAATAATGTACCTGTTTAGACCTGATTTCTGGAGAAGAGATTTAAAATTCGATGTTACAGGTCACAGATTTGTGTTTATATATCAATTTCATGCTTCAGAAAAAAAAATAGCTTCTTATACTACTTGATTAGCAACTTATGTTGTGTATAAAAATACATAAATGTAAGTGCTGGTATTGTTTAAATGCTGGGAGCAGAGAAACTAGATAGACGAGAAATGAGACCTAGAAAGCAAAATCAATACCAGTTGTTTAAAAAGGATCTGTTTTCCTGTTTTATCAGTTTTTGGCCATGCCATGCGGAATGGAGGACCTTAGCTCTCCAATAAGGGATTGAACCTGTTCCCCTGCACTGGTAGTGTGGGGTCTTAACCTCTGGACCGTCAGGAAAGTCCCTTTTTGCCTATTGTAAACCTTATTAATAGTTTTTTTAAAAAGAGCCTTCTAAATTATGAGTCATGTAATAGCTGTGGGGAGAGCTGGTTTCTCTGATCCAAACCCTTGTAAAGAAGTGCTTTGTGAAATAACTGCCACAGGGAGGTGCCTACAGTGGCCTGTTGCTCGTGTCTCTGTGAGTGGGTTGTTGTAGGACATCTTTTGTGGATGTAAGTTTCAGGGTTATGATATATCCACAGATGAGCACAAGGACCATAGACAAGGAAAAAAAAAACTTTAAGTGGAAAAACAACAGAAAACTAAAATAAAATCGCTTCCTGATTCAGTTTGTGTTGAAAAATCGTTGGCAATGGCTAGTTGCACCAAATGTGTAGTAAAATAACTTGCTTCCCCGCATGAAGAATGCTTTATGCTTCTGGGAACTGTGTTGGGCAACTCAGAGGCATGTTAAAATATAGCCTGATGCTTCTTCCATCTTAAATTTGGCCGTATTTTTGCTGGCATGAGCCTTGAAGTTTTTCCTGCCAGAATCTATTAGAAGGATAAAATAGGTTTAATGAGTGCCGAAAGAGAAAAGCAAACAAATATACACAGATATGAATATCAAAATCAATATCATAAAATGGCAAGCACCCCCATTTGCCCTGAAGTTCCTCTAGGTTTTACCACAAGCTATAGTAGAGAGCTATAAAGTCGTTTTCTCTGCCATCATTTTGGGAGATTGGGTGAGAGAGGTATGGAATCAGAAACTCTTGGAACAAAAGCAAAAAGGTTCAAAACTGAGGAAGGAATAAAGGGCTGAAATAATTGGAAGAGAGTGTTTTGCGTGTACGTGTGTTTGAAAATAGAGCCAAAGGCAAGCTCTGGAAGTTCTTCAGAGTATGGCAACATCTGAGCAGATGCCCTAATCAGAAAGACTGCTGGCTCATGGCCATGGATCTGTGTTTATGCCTGGATCCTCCTCTCACTAGCTGGAAGTTTTCTTGACTTCTTTATTTCCTCCTTCTTGAAAATAAGATTGATTTTCTCAAGTGTTAAATAGTGTTCCCATCCAAACTGGTGTGCATTCACACCCTCAGCGTGTGACCCTGTTTGGCAATAGTGTCTTTGCAGATGTAGTCAAACTAAGATAAGGTCATATAGGGTTAGGGTGGTCTTTTTGTTCATTACTTATAAGATTCTTAAAATTACAAAAATGACAAGAGTACAGTTTCCTACAACTGTTTTAAGTTGCATTTTTCTGAATTTTACCTTCATTGTTTCAACTGCTTTATTGAGATGTAATAGATATGCAAAAAGCTGTCCATGTTTAATGTACACAGACTTCATGAGTTTAGAGATAAATCTATACCTTGAAACCATTAACCATCACTTAAGTCATAAACATATCTTTCATCTCCAACATTTCCTCTTTCTTCTGCTAGTACTATTATTGTTACTACTATAGACATACAACATAATCTATTCTTTTAGCAGTTTTTTCTCTTCTTTTAAAACCTTGTGTCAAGGGCAGACTTTCAATAGAGAAAATTATTAAGCATATAGTGCAGTTCTGTTAACGGTAGGCACTCTACAGTAGATCTCTAAGACATATGCATCTTATATAACTGAAATTTTGTACCCTTCGATTAATCCCATTTTCTGTTTCCCTCAGCTCTAGGCAACTACTGTTCTACTTGCAGCTCCTATGATTTTGTTGTTGTTGGCTCTCAGTTGTGTCCAGCTCTTTGTGACCCCATGGACTGCAGCACACCAGGCCTCCCTGTCCTTCACCATTTCTCAGAGTTTGCTCAGACTGGTGTCCACTGAGTCAGTGATGCCATTCTCTGTCGTCCCCTTCTGCTGCCTTCAATCTTTCCCAGCATCAGGGTCTTTTCCAATGAGTCAACTCTTCCCATCAGGTGGCCAAAGTATTGGAGTTTCAGCTTTAGCATCAGTCCTTCCAATGAACACCCAGGACTGATCTCCTTTAAGGTGGACTGGTTGGATCTCCTTGCAGTCCAAGGGACTCTCAACAGTCTTGTCCAACACCACAGTTAAAGGCATTAGTTCTTTGGCACTCGGCCTTTCTTATTGTCCAGCTCTGACTACTGAAGTAACCATAGTTCTGACTATATGGACCTTTGTGGTAAAGTAATGTGTCTGCTTTTTAATATGCTGTCTAGATTTGTCATTGTTTTCCTTCCTATGATTTTGAGGATTTTGGACTCTTCATATTAATATATGTGACATTATGTACTATTTGTCTTTCTTTGTCTGGCTTATTTGACTTAGCAAAATGTCTTCCAGGTTTATCTATGCTATTGCAAATGGCAGGATTTCCTTCTGTTTTTCAGACTGAATAATACTCACTTATCTGTGTACACTGCATTTTCTTTATCTGCTAATCCATTTGGTCTTGGCTGTTGTGAATAATGCTACAGTGAACACAGGAATGCAGATATCTCTTCCAGACCCTGATTTTATTTCCTCTGAATGTATATCCAGAAGTAGAAACGCTGGATCGTTTGGCAGCTCTGCTTTCAGCTTTTTGAGGGGCCTCTGTACCATTGTCTGTAGTGGCTGCTTTAAGTTACATTTCCCTCGGCAGTGTATGAGGGTTTCATTTTCTCAACAATCTTGCTACCACTTAATATCTGTTTTTACAATACCATCCTGACAGATGTGAAGTGATATGTCATTATAGCTTGAATTTGCATTTCCATGAGAATTAGTGATGTTGAACACATTTTATATACTTTTTAGCCATTTGTTTCTTTTTTTTTGAAAAATGTCTATTCCTTTGCTTATTTTTTAAATAGATCATTGGTATTTTATTCTGTTGGGTTATGTGAGTTACTTCTGTAGTTTACATGTTAACCCCTTGTTAGATATACAGTTTAGGATTTTTTACATTGAAGAAATATGAATCTAAACAGATCATGTCATCTGCAGAGAGAGGTGATATTATGTCTTTTTTGTTCCAATTTGGATATCTTTCATTTATTTTTATTTTTCTTGCCTAATTTCTCTGGGTGGAGTTTCTAGTACTATGTTGAACATGAGTAATGTGAGTGNAATATGTATTTAAACATATCATTTCATCTGCAGAGAGAGGTGATATTATGTGTCTTTTTTTTTTTCCAATTTGGATATCTTTCATTTATTTTTATTTTTGTTGCCTAATTTCTCTGGGTAGAGTTTCTAGTACTATGTTGAACATGAGTAATGTGAGTGGGCATCCTTCCCTTGTTCAAGATTTTAGGAACCTTTGTTTTTCATCATTGAGAATGTTAACCATGGGCTTTTCACATATGGCCTTTGCTATTTTAATATAAATTCCTTCTATAATTAATTTGTTGAGCGTTTCTATCATGAAAAAATATTTATTTGTTACATGTTTCTTCTGTATCTGTTGAGATGATCATTTGATTTTTATTCTTCATTCTTTTAATGTGATGTATCACTTGATTAATTTGTGAATGTTGAACCATCCTTGCATTCCAGGGATAAATTCCACTTGATTATGGAATTTAATTTAGTTTATCTGTATTTATTAACAAATTATTGATGAAAGGCATATTAATATGTCTTTCGTTACTGAACATTATTGATATTTCAAGATTCACTTATGCAACAAATCACTGGCCAGGCTTTAGTCAATACATTATTGACTGAAATCCTTCAGTCAATAATGTATTAAGAATTTTTGCATTCATGGTCATTGGGAATATTGGCCAATAATTTTCTTCTCTTCAGAGTCTCTAGAATGAACTACCCCTTCCAATACCTTAATTTCAGACTTCCATACTGAAGAACAATGAGGCAATAAATATTTGCTATTTTAAGTCACTCAGTTTATGACGCTTTTAAATAGTAACCCTAAGAAATAGATACACCTACTTTATACAAAGAGTAAAAAGTTTAAGTTAGGTTTAAAAGTCCATTATAAGAATGCTGGATATTTTAAATTCAGTGCAGTTCAGTCGCTCAGTCATGTCCGACTCTTTGCAACTCCATGAATCGCAGCACACCAGGCCTCCCTGTTCATTACCATCTCTTGGAGTTCACTCAAACTCACGTCCATCGAGTCCGTGATGCCATCCAGCCATCTCATCCTCTGTCCTCCCCTTCTCCTCCTGCCCCAAATCCCTCCCAGCATCAAAGTCTTTTCCAATGAGTCAACTCTTTTCATGAGGTGGCCAAAGTACTGGAGTTTCAGCTTTAGCATCATTCCTTGCAAAGAAATCCCAGGGTTGATCTCCTTCAGAATGGA
>SJYW01018670.1:167418-178056 GCA_006410735.1 Raphicerus campestris | reverse complement strand
CTCTGTCATCCCCTTCTCCTCCTGCCTTCAACCTTTCCCAGCATCAGGGTCTTTTCCAATGAGTCAGCTCTTCGCATCAGGTGGCCAAAGTATTGGAGCTTCACCTTTAGCATCAGTCCTTCCAATGAATATTAAGGACTGATCTGCTTTAGGATGGTCTGGTTGGATCTCTTTGCAGTCCAAGGGACTCTCAAGAGTCTTCTCCAACACCAGAGTTCAAAAGCCTCAGTTGTTCAGTGCTCAGCCTTCTTTATAGTCCAACTCTCACATCCATACATGACTACTGGAAAAACCATAGCTTTGACTGGATGGAACTTCTTTGGCAAAGTAATGTCTCTGCTTTCTAATATACTGTCTAGGTTGGTCATAGCTTTTCTTCCAAAGAGCAAGCGTCTTTTAATTTCATGGCTGCAGAAGGCGGTGATCAAGATCGTCCCCAAGAGAAAAAAATGCAAAAGGCAGAATGGTTGTCTGAAGAGGCCTTTCAAATAGCTGAGAAAAGAAGAGATACAGCCATTTGAATGCAGAGTTCCAAAGAATAGCAAGGAGAGATAAGAAAGCCTTCTTCAGCGATCAATGCAAAGAAATAGAGGAAAACAACAGAATGGGAAAGACTAGAGATCTCTTCAAGAAAATTAGAGATACCAAGGGAACATTTCATGAAAGATGGTCTCAACAAAGGAGAGAAATGATATGGACCTAACAGAAGCAGAATATATTAAGAAAAGGTGGTAGGAATACACAGAAGAACTGTACAAAAAAGATCTTCACAACTCAGAAAACCATGTTTGTGTGATCACTGATCTAGAACCAGACAACCTCAAATGTGAAGTCAAGTGGACCTTAAGAAACATCATTATGAACAAAGCTGGTGGAGGTGATGGAATTCCAGTTGAGTTATTTCAAATGCTAAAAGATGATGCTGTGAAAGTGCTGCACTCAATATGTCAGCAAATCTGGAAAACTCAGCAATGGCCACAGGACTGGAAAAGATCAGTTTTCATNTTAAGAGCAACTGCTTTTCAAGCACGCATAAATATTTATAAAAATTAACTCACAATGAAAATGCCAGCAAATTTCAGAAAGCAGATATTTTATTGGCCATAATGTCTGACCACTAAATAGTACCTAGTGACTGTCATATAAAGTAAGTAGAAGCCCTAACACCATGCAAAATTTTTTATAATTTTAACATTTTCTTTAAAATGAATCTTAAATTATGGAAAAACTGCAAGGATAAGAAAACATAAAATAATTTATTCACGCTTTACCCAGATTCATCTGTGACTAAAAATTATCCCATTCTGTTATTTATTATTTGCATTTGCTGTTTGTGTACGAGCACATGTATGTACATACTACTTTTTTTAACCAGATGAAAGTAAGTTACATACACCAAGCTCTTTGTCTGTAAGTTACCATTAAATATGTCACTGAGTGTTTTCTAAAAATGAGTGGTCTCTGATATATCCAGAGTACAGTTATCAGCTTTAGTCAATATAATATTGACACAATGCTTTAATCTACCATCCATATTTCACTTTTGTGAAATAACCTAATATTATCCTTTATAGTACGTTTTTCCCTCCAGTACAGGATTCACTCTAGGACCTGAAATTGTTNGTCAATATAATATTGACACAATGCTTTAATCTACCATCCATATTTCACTTTTGTGAAATAACCTAATATTATCCTTTATAGTACGTTTTTCCCTCCAGTACAGGATTCACTCTAGGACCTGAAATTGTTTTGTATGCCATTCATCTTTCGTCTCTAATCTCAAACCTTTTCCCTGGCTTTCTTTGTCTTTTATGACATTGCTACATTTGATGGATAGAATCTTTTTCCCTGCTTTGTTTTTAACTTAATGATCTTTCTGTTGGCTTACCTGTTGTTTCCTTATGGTTAGATTCAGGTTGTACATTCCAGGACAGAATAACTCATGAGAGATATGGTGCCCTTCTAGAGTATCACATCTGGATGAGTACTGTGTCCACTTGACCCTCATGAGTGATGCTGATTTTGATCATATGATTAAGGTCTACAATTTTTTTTCACTCTTTACTCTTTTTTCCTCCACTGTAGATGAAAACCAATCTGTGGGAAGATGCTTTAAAACCGTATGTGTGTGTGTGGGGGGGTGCGCTCAGTCATGTCTGACTCTTTGCAACCCTATGGACTGCAGCCCACCAGGCTCCTCTACCCATGGGATTTCCCAGGCAAGAATACTGGAGTTGGTTGCCATTTCCTCCTGCAGGGGATCTTCTTGACCCAGGGATGGAACCTGCGTCTCCTGCACTGCAGGCAGTTTCTCTATTGCTTAGCTATCAGAAAAGTTCTTAGATATATCTATATCCATATCTATCTATATATATCTATCTTACTTCTCATCAGAATCATCTGCTGCATTTAGCATAAATCTGTGAGTCTACTTAATACCAGTCTTTGATGATAATAAAATAATGATTTTCCACTTCCAGTATTTCCTTCACATTTACCAGTCAGTACTTGGCAAGTAAGAAAGGCTTTCTCTTCTTTCCTATTCATTTATTGATCATCATAATGAACTGAAGGATGCATATTTTTAAAAAGGTCTTTAATTATTGCACGTTAATTGGATGTGCAGATTGTTTCATTTTGGCCAGTAGGAATCCCTTTAGACTGTTCTTGTCTGTCTGAGACATGCCATCAGGCATCTTCTTTATTTTTTCTCAACTTCACTCTCTGGTGTTATATGTCCCAGGCCCATTTTGTTTATTACTGGAATCAGTCATTTTCCCAAGGATTTCCGGTTTCCTTCATTGGAGTCTCACATTTCTGCTATGGGTAGATTCATTCTAACAGAGTATCTTTGTTTCTTAGGCCTCTCTGTATACAGTGCTCATGAAAATTCAGGAAGAAATAAAACACTTCCCTATAACTCTGTGGTCAAAAATAACCTAAAAGTCCATTTACTTCAACTTTAAGACCAAAATCAAAACAAAATCCCTAGCTAAGAAAACTATGTCAATGTATGGCAAAACCAATACAATATTGTAAAGTAAAAATAAATAAATACAAATTTTTAAAAAGGGGGGAAAGGGGTGGGGAGACAAATTAGGAGCTTGGGGTTAATAGATACACATGTCTACATATAAAAATAGATAAATGACAATCATTTATATTATAGCACAAGGAATATTATATATTCAATATCTTATAATAACCTATAATAGAAAAGAATGTGAAAAACTTTTTTATATATGTATATAAAACTGAATCACTTCATTGTACATCAGAAACTAATACAACATTGGAAATCAACTATAATTTAAAAATGTTTCTCTTTAAAAAAAATTTTTTAATAAATTTGAATGAAAGTAAAAAAGAAAAAGTTAATGAGTTTCTTCTGCCTCCTTATCAACTAAGAAAGTACTTTTCTAGAGTTAAAAGTTATTCAAAGAAATACCAGAATTGATTTAATTATCCTTGGGAGTATGTGAGGACATAGAGATTTTTAAAAATATCCTGGAAAAGCTGGACAAACAGAGAAACAAGAAAGAAATCAAGAAAACCCCAGACTGTGCTCTTTTGACATCAGACCCACCTGGTGAAACTGGGAATGTTTATTAGTTTTCCACAGCTACATTTATTTATGTCATAAAATTTCATCCATAAAGCCTTCAATGGTGGCAAGAAGAAAGCCAGGTGTGGTTGAGGTTTTGTGAAGCTCTCAGACTCTCCCTTGTCCTTCCCAGATGTAAGTGGAGAAGCACGAAGACTCAGAAAGAGAGAAAACTATGAAACTTACAAGATGTAACCATTTTTCCATTCACACTTAAACCATGTGTACTTGAGCAGAAATGTAACCCATGTGATCCTGATTCATTTACGCTATATTCATCAAAATATTGTTTTCCAGGAGCAATTTAGTGTCCACAAAGTTTTTCTGAATCTTTTTCAGAAATATTTTTAATCCATTTTCCTCATTAAAAAAGGAAGTTGTGTTTGCCAATTGGCCAAGGACTCAATCACAAAGAAAAAGTTCAGATTCCCTTCAAAGTTTCAAGGTCATAAATTTTAGTAGATGCATATTATATCCCAATAGTTTTTCTAGCCCCACAAAGAAAAGACAATGCTTGCCCAGGCAGATGGGCTGATTTTTCATAGATGTACCTAGAAGCTGATATCAGCCAGCAGGTAGTGTTCTTGCCCATCATACATCAGCCCTGAGTTAATAATACAATTTACAAAGAAAAAATATTGTGCTTAGGTCAAAGAAAATCTATATTTAGATTATACAAATGCACAGCAAAGTGTACCATTATAAATGTTACAGTTTAAAAGGAATCCAGCATGACCTAAATAGGAAGGAAATCTAAAAAAGAGGGGATGCATGTTTACATGTCGGAAAAGGCAATGGCACCCCACTCAGTACTCTTACCTGGAAAATCCCATGGACAGAGGAGCCTGCTGGGCTGCAGTCCATGGGGTCATGAAGAGTCAGACACGACTGAGCGACTTCACTTTCATTTTTCACTTTCATGCATTGCAGAAGAAAATGGCAACCCACTCCAGTGTTCTTGCCTGGAGAATCCCAGGGACGGGGGACCCTGGTGGGCTGCCATCTATGGGGTCCCACAGAGTCGGACACGACTGAAGCGGCTTAGCAGCAGCAGCAGCAGCAGCAGCATATATACATGTGTCTGATTCACTTTGCTGTACAACAGAAACTAACAAAACACTGTCAAGCAACTATACTCCAATAAAAGTTTTAAAAAATAAAAGGAAACTCAGCAAATTAAAAAGGTTTCCCTTTTTAAAGCTGAGAAAAATCTAGATGGAAAAGAATCCAAACTGCTGGATAGTATAGAAATTGGGATGATTTAGCCTGCAAATGAGAAAACTTTGAGGGGATAAGACCACTCTTCAAACAAAGTAAATGACGGGTAAACAACCACAGTCATCAAAAAAGCAAGAGAGCTCCAGAAAAACATCTGCTTCTGCTTTATTGACTCTGCCAAAGACTTCGACTGTGTGGATCACAGCAAACTGTGGAAAATTCTGAAAGAGATGGGAATGCCAGACCACCTGACCTGCCTCCTGAGAAATCTGTATGCAGGTCAGGAAGCAAAAGTTAGAACCGGACATGGAACAAAACACTGGTTCCACATCAGGAAAGGAGTACATCAAGGCTGTATATTGTCACCCTGCTTATTTAACTTCTATGCAGAGTACATCATGAGAAACGCTGGGCTGGAGGAAGCACAAGCTGGAATCAAGATTTCCAGGAGAAATATCAATAACCTCAGATATGCAGGTGACACCACCTTTATGGCAGAAAGTGAAGAGGAGCTAAAGGGCCTCTTGATGAAGGTGAAAGAGGAGAGTGAAAAAGTTGGCTTAAAACTCATCATTGAGAAAATGAAGATCATGGTATCTGGTCCCATAACTTCAGGGCAAATAGATGGGGAAACAGTGGACAGAGTGACAGACTTTATTTTGGGGGGCTCCAAAATCACTGCAGATGGTGACTGCAGCTGTGAAATTAAAATATGCTTACTCCTTGGAAGAAAAGCTATGACAAACCTAGACGGCATATTCAAAAACAGAGACATTACTTTGCCAACAAAAGTCTATATAGTTGAAGCTCTGGTTTTTGCAGTAGTCATATATGGATGTGAGAGTTGGACTAAAAAGAAAACTGAGTGCTGAAGAATTGATGCTTTTGAACTGTGGTGTTGGCGAAGATGCTTGAGAGTCCCTTGGACTGTAAAGTGATCCAACCACTCAATCCTAAAGGAGATCAGTCCTGAGTATTAATTGCAAGGACTGATCTTAAAGCTGAAACTCCAATACTTTGGCCACCTGATGTGAAAACTGATTCATTGGAAAAGACCCTAATGCTAGGAAAGATTGAAGGCGGGAGAAGAGGATGATAGAAAATGAGATGGTTAATGTATACTACTGAGTGGACAATGTCTCTGCAGTTGTTTCAGTTCAGTTAAGTCACTTAGGTTTATCCGACTTTTTGCAATCCTATGGACCGCACACGCCAGGTTTCCCTGTTCATCACCAACTCCCAGAGCTTTCTCAAACTCATGTCCATCAAGTCCATGATGCCATCCAACCATCTCCTCCTCTGTTATCCCCTTCTCGTCTTCCCTTCAATCTTTCCCAGCATCAGGGTCTTTTCCAGCAAGTCAGTTCTTCGAATCAGGTGGCCAAAGTATTGGCGTTTCAGCTTCAGCGTCAGTCTTTTCAGTGAATATTCAGACTGATTTCTTTTAGGATTGACTGGCTGGATCTCCTTGCAGTCCAACAGGCTCTCAAGAGTCTTCTTCAACACCACAGTTCAAAAATATCCATTCTTTGGTGCTCAGCTTTCTTTATAGTCCAACTCTCACATCCATACATGACTACTGGAAAAACCATAACTTTGACTAGATGGACCTTTGTCAGCAAAGTAAAGTCTCTGATTTTTAATATGCTGCCTAGGTTTGTCATGGAGAAGGAAATGGAAACCCAAGACTGTATTCTCGTCTGGAAAATCCCACAGATCGAAGAGCCTGGTGTGCTACAGTCCATGGGGTCCCAAGAGTTGGACATGACTGAGCGACTTCACTCACTGCTCAGTGCTCAGGTCTGTCATAGTTTTTCTTCCAAGGAGCAAGCATCTTTCAACTTCATTGCTGCAGTCACCATCTACAGTGATTTGGGGGCCCCAAAAAATAAAGTCTCTCACTGTTTCCCCATCTATCTGCCATGAAGTGATGGGACTGGATGCCAGGCATGAAATGGTAGGACCAGATGTCATATGCATGGACTAGCCAATACCCCAAACCATCCTAATAGATCTGTGATTCTATGTTTTCCCCACCAACCCGTTTCCTTCAGTACCCCAGCTGGTTTAGAAACTTATAAATACTAACAACTGGTTTGAAAAACTCCAATAACAAGTTTTCAACTTCAAAAATGGCACTGGCATTCACATCAACTTTTTGACTTGCTTCTTGTTTTCTCAGGCTTCTAAATAGAGATGCCCATCCCTAGAGAAGTTACCTTCCACAAGACTAAACAACCACAGGATATTCGTGCCCAAACTTGACATATCTCATCATTTGTAATCAGTAGCCTTTTACATTGGCACATTCACCAAGACCTTTTTAAAATGTCTAAGAATCAGTTCCTTTTCTCTTTTAGGGATTTTTTCAATTAATTTTGAGTAGCAAGATGCGGCAAATGTGTACACTGATGGAAGAAAAGAATAGCCATGATCTCTTATGACATTTAAGAACATAGGAAAATAAGGTAAACTCTTTCTAGGTAACTCTCCTAAAGGTTGAGTATTTTTGACAGTTTTTTATTTCCACACAATCATTAACAGTTGTGACCTAAAGAGTTCCAGGGTACAAGGCTGGGTCTTTGAATGACAAACTAAGACAGTGCCTGGAGGCTAGCATTGACTGCGTGCTCCATACAAGCTATTTCATTTGGGAAAACTAAGACAAGAAAGTCAACTAACTTTACAAGAGAAAAAGAAAAAAAGCCAATTTTTCTGTTCCGTTTACCACCATGAGTATTCAAAAGACTCCACTTCCAAGAAAACTATTAATTTTTACAGTGTCAGCACACTTTTTTTTTCTTTTGCAAACTGGATTTTTATGATACCATGCTCAGTGTTGGGAACATTTTATACCCAAGAGGAAAGTCTGAGCTTATACAAAGTGGAGAAATAGTATCATATTTAAATCATTTGATCTATTTTTAAGAAACACTGTACTTAAGTCTACAGAATAGCATCTTTTAAAGTCTTTTAAACAGTCTTTGGTAAGACATCTCCTAAGTGTTGTAACCTGCTCCATCCATCTCTTCTTTGTCTTAGCCCCCACCACACTCAGCGTGGTCCAAGAGTGTGTGCTATCTCTGCAGTAGGATGGCTGAGTGTCACGTGCACAACCCATATATCAGCAGAAACTCCTCCTGCCCCGGCATGAATAAACTTTTCACAGCCTGTTTTGGCAAGAGAAAAAGTAATCAGCCTGATTAAATGGATGAGAAAGAGTTCCTACAAGGGGAGGTTAAATGGACCAGAGGTGCTTTACCTACAGAAGAGAGTAATGACTTGAACATAGTCCTTCAGTCCATGAAGATTTTTTCCTAAAGGTAATAGATGATTAAATAAATAAAAATACTCCACATCCACAGAGAACCAACAAAAGGAAATATACTTAACTTACAGCCAGAGAATTTGCCATTGTACAAAACAAGTTCTTTTCAATGCTTGAGTTGATAAAAGCAATGATGTGTTCTCTGCTGAGAAGTTATAGAGCCTGTCTTCCTGCAGATCTTCCATAAGACAAGAGCTGTGCCTTTGTCTGGGATGATTGAAACAAAGGACAACTATAGCTAACATGCAGAGCTGGGTCCTCATGGCCCCATAATGCCAGACAGAGTTGAATCCATCCTGTGGGAAAAAACTCCCTGAACTTTCCTTGGTCATCAATTCTAGTACTTAGGAACCTTCCGTGTCAAGGAGTTTCTCTTCCTAGACTCAAAGCCCATGAGTTAAGTCCACAACCTTCTCCAGGCATATGAGGACACATTCTTGAGTGGCTCTTGATTTCCTTGCTGATGGGGTACCAACTTGCACTCTGGTATAGCCATGTGCCCATCATGGGGTAAGCACTTCAAAAAGCACCCATGTAACTCCTTCCACAGTGACTAGAATAGACACATGTGCTCTTGGGTGATCTCAAAATCTACCATCATGCAATCAACTTAACTCAATAAGGACATTTTCAGTGACTCTCCCCACCCTCACCTGCCCCGCTCTCAGCTAAAAGCTAGGAAGAGACACAATAAAAGTGTAAGTCTTATTTGCTTCAAGTCACTAAAAGATTTTAGGTCAAAATGAGACATATTTATATTAAAGAAGTAGAATGTATAAACTAAAATGAAAAATATTTTTTAAAAGAATGTAGTAATATGAATGTGTGCGTGCTCAGTCACTTCAGTCGTGTCCAACTCTTTGCGACCCCTGGACTATAGCCCGCCAGGCTCCTCTGGCCGTGGAATTCTCCAGTTAAGAATACTGGAGTGGGTTGCTATGCCCTCTTCCAGGAAATCTTCATGACCCAAGGATCAAATGAATATTCTGAATTACAGGTGGATTCTTCACCACTGAGCCACTAGGGAACCCTAATGTATCAATATATCTGTGTATAACTGAAGCATTTTGCTGTATAGAAGAAATCAGCACAACATTTAAATCAACCCTACTTCAATAAAAAAAAATTAAAACAGAGTGAGACAGCCTTTGTTAGACGACAATGTGACAGAGTCAGTAAGTGCAGAAGAAATCAGAGCGGCAAGGACAACTGTGGACCAGGGTAGCTGGAAAAGGCTTCATGCAGGTGATGGGACAAAATTCGGAAATCTCAAAACATCTTTTTAGCTAATTTTACATCTGAGTGACTTGCCAGGTGGACCTACACTCTCTTGTAAAGCATGCTGACCAGTGCCCACAGTCAGCTAATCACTTTGAGTTTGTAGGTGGCTTGTCTTATTTTTCAATACGAAAGTTTTATACCAGATGAATTTGTTTTGACATCTTTTTTTAATGTGTGCCTTTTAGTGTTTAGTGTTTTAGTGTTTAGTTTTAGTGTTTTTACACAGTGATCCAACTGGAAATCTTGGCTAATCTAAAGAGGACAACACGAGCTCTAATCCCTGGACTCCTGCTCAGAAAAAATAAATTATCCTTGGTCATGAATGTTTTCAAGTCATTCATTATGTGTTCACTTATATGTTTTCATGATAAAATAAAATGTTAATGTTAAAATATACATACCATCACTTTTAATGATCCTCTGCTTTAAATGACTTAATTAACCTGTCAACTACTTATCCCCTAGCATTGCGTCACAGGGCTTTGCTTGCCAAAAGTGACTTAAGAAGCACTGGACCCAGAGGAGCAAAGAAGTGGATTCTAGTTTTTACCCTCCATTGGAACTTAGTCAAGACCATTCTTTCCCTGGCCCCAATTTTCAGTTCCATAAAAAGAACTGGAGTAGAGTAAGTCTCTCTATGGTTCCTTCCAGCTTTGGCACTTACAAATCAGTGATACCAGCTTTCATGAGCTCTCTGTGCACTTCAAGGACATAATAAATATTTGTTAACCAATATTAACCAATCATTTGTACTTTTTACTGTCCAACACAGCACATCTTTAAATATTCCAGGGCTGTAGCACCACTGGAGCAGATCTTATTTTTCCATGTGACTGCTTTTCTTAGTAGAAAATGTAGTATCTTAATTTTGATCTTCACTGGGTTTGAAACAGAATGGAAAGCAAGGTACGCAAGAGGGAAAAAAGTACATACTTCCTACAAATGGAAAAATATGAGAGTTATTAGGAGGTATTGCATATGTGCATGTGTGCTTTTTGTGACCCCATGGACTGTAGCCCTGCAGGCTCCTCTGTCCATGGGATTCTCCAGGCAAAAATACTAGAGTGGGTTGTCATGCCCTCCTCCAGGGGATCTTCCCAACTCAGGGATCGAACCCATGTCTCTTACATCTCCTGCACTGGCAGACAAGTTCTTTACCACTAGTGCCACCTGGGAAACCCCATTAGATGGCATTAATTTGGGG
>SJYW01018670.1:122638-153309 GCA_006410735.1 Raphicerus campestris | reverse complement strand
ATGCAGTTGTTAGCAAGCAAGGACAAGGACATAACCTTAGTAGCCTGTATCTTTTTTGTTTTTCTCCTTTTGTTTTTAGCTGAGAAAGACCATAAGTATTGAGAGAGGTCATGCTTTTTAAGTGGAAATTTCTAACAAAAGCACTTAGACACAGAACTTCTTCCAGCAAAAAGGTAAAGCCTTCTTTAAAAAAATTTTAAACGTGTTATTGTTCTAGAACGAGTAAGTATAAATGTGACTAAGCAAATGTTTAAAAGACTCTAACCTTTATTTTTGAAAGGGGCTCCAACTCATCAATTTCAATACAGTCAAGAAATGAAACCAATTATTTTGGTTTTCATTATAAACATATTCAAGCTGAAGCTTAATTTCTTCTGGAAATTGACAGCATACCTTGAATTGGAGAATATGCATATCATGACAGCATTCTTAGAGTGTAGATAATACTGCATGTTAAAGCCCACACATCCCTGCGGCTAAAATCTTTGAAAGAAAAAAAATTGGAGTGCCACATGTATTTATTTTTATTTTGTATTGAGTTATAGCTGATTAACAATGTTGTGATAGTTCAGGTGAACAGCAAAGGAACTTAGCCACACATGTACATGTGTCCATTCTTCCCCAAAGCCCCCTCCATCCAGGGGCCACGTGACATTAAGCAGAGAGTTCCGTGTGGGGTACAACTTTTAAATTGTATTTGAATCCCGTATCAGAGACTCAACTGCCACATCACTTCTTTGGTAAATATAATAAAAATTTATTTTGAAGGTTTCTAATTCCAAACTTAAGGGATTTCAAACTACTGAAGATAAAAAAATGTATGCATGAAAATCAGAGAAATTTGTGTCTTCCTGATTGGAAGATTTCCTTAACTGGCGCTTCCAGAAAAACACTTCTAGGATAAAACAATAATGTGTTTATTGGTCATTTAAAATTTTTAGATAACCTTTTAGATTGTCTTGGTTTCATTATTGAGGTAAAGTTGCACTTTTTTTTTCACAATGCCAAGTCAAATATACTTTCAATTTATGAAGACTTTTACATAAAAACCAAAACTTGTAACTTATGGCCATTCTCTTATTTTTAATTTAGTTACTGATTCATTCACTCATGTGTTGATTCATTCACACAAATTCTTTTTTTTTAGTTGAAGTATAGTTGGTTTGCGATATTGTGTTAGTTTCTGGTGTACTGCAAAGTGATTCAGTCATATAGATAGATTACTGTTTGGTCACTAAGTCATGTCCACCTCTTTTGCAATCCTATGGACTGTAGCCCACCTGGCTCTTCTGTTCATGGGGTTTCCCAGGCAAGAATACTAGAGTGGGTTGCCATTTTCTTCTCTAGATCTTCCCCACCCCGGGATGGAATCCACATCTTCTGCTTAGCCAGCAAATTCTTTACCACTGAGCCACCTGGGAAGTCCAGGTAGATAATGGATATGCTTTTTTCTTTTTTTTTCTTTCAGATTCGTTGCCATTATGGTTTATTACGGGATAGCAAATTTAGTTCCCTGTGCTATACAGTAGCCCCTGCTCTTTCTCTATTTCATATATCGTACTCCTCCCCCTCTGTTTCCCCTTTGGTAAGCATCAGTTTGTTTTCTAGTTCTGTGCGTCTGTTTCTGGTTTCACATAACAAATTCTTATTGAGTGACTGCCATGTGCTAAGCACAGTACTATTAATGGGGGAAACATTACTGAACTTAGCTCTCAAAAATCCCTACCTTTGTAGAGTATTCACTGCAGAATATACAGACCATAAATAGCAAGCCTATTAAATAATTTCTTTTAATAGTAAGAGATGATAATGTTTGGGGAAGATTATACCATGGTAAGGGAGATTGGGAACACTGTGGACAGGTTGCAAATCTTCATTGTTGTCAAGTTAGACGTTATTAAAAGGTGACATTTGAGCACCTCTATCTGGAGGAGAAGTGTCCCAGATAGCAAAAATAGAAAAAAGGAAATGTTATTGCTGTGAAAATATCTTGACTATCTATTCTTGATCAATAAAAGAAATAGCAATGTGGAACATTTCAGTAAAAGTTATTTAAATTGTCCTTTATGGCTGAAGTTCCCTAATGGTCATAGCACATTTAGTAAATTTCTCTCTCCTGGAAAGATGATAGCAGTAAAAAAAAAATGATGATAAGTCCTTGTCCTCAAGCAGATCTGACAGCATCTGAAAACTATGACTTTAAAAGTTATTGAAACACATGGAATTATAAACTGTGTTTATAGAGTTTCAGTGAGAAATCTATCTGCAAAATCTGTGCCTGATTAGTGCTTAAAGTTGTGGCTGAGGAATGGCCTGACCCCTAAATCCTCCTCAAAGGAGGTAACAGAGTTCCACTAGGCAATTGTCTTCACAGTCATTACTACTGTAGGACAGGTCATAAGAATGGTCTGGAACCTGCGTTCTTCTGAAGCACAGTGCCTAGTAAAAGGCAAAAACTCCTCAAGGTTCTACCTCACAAACTGGTGGAGGGTCTGATTTGGATTGTAGATGTGAAAAAATATTCAGGTCACAAATAGAGGGCTGAAACCATGAAAGGCATGCTATACAGAGAAATGTTTTGCCAAACAAAATGTGCGGTGTTGGGTAAGAAAAAATAAGGGCGCCAGAAGAGTCCTTTGGATAGAGGTGTCCTGACACACAGTGTTGTTCAGTGACTCAGTGTGTCTGTTTCCTTGTGACCCCATCAACCACAGCAACCAGGCTTCCCTGTCCTTCACCGTCCCCCAGAGTTTGTCAGACTCTTGTCCATTGAGTTGGTGAGGCCATCCTAACATATATGCATTTGGCCTATTAAAAAAAAAAACAACCCTGAAAATTAAAAATGAAATCTAGTCTCAAGTATTTTAACTCAACCAGACATTCAGGAATGCTCAAAATATTTCTTTTTCCCTGATCAACTCTGTCTTTCATTTGTATGTGTGTGTGTGAGTGTGAGTGTGTGTGTGTGAGAGAGAAGTCTAGCTGTTTAGTTACCAAATGTGTGGGAAGTTAGCTCAGTTCAGTTCAGTTCAGTCGCTTAGTCGTGTCTGACTCTTTGCTACCCCATGAACCACAGCAGACCAGGCCTCCCTGTCCATCACCAACTCCCAGAGTTTACCCAAACTCAGTGGAAGTTAAGCCTATCTTAACTAGGATTTAGCTATCTATAGCATTTCCATTGAGAAGTTGCCAAGGCATCTATTTGTGTGTTGGAGACATTAACGCCTCCCAGGAAATGTCTTGTTATTATTACTTTCACTGGAAAAAAGCTCTCAAGTTTCATTTCAGTATTCCAAGGCACATAGATGCCTACATTTTTGTAGGAAAAATTAGAAGAGGATTTCTTTTTCTTATGACAAAGGAGTGGCTTCCTCAGTACCATGGTGTGTGGAGCTCAACGTCTTCACACAAGTGGTATGAGGTAGAAAAGTTCCCCTAAGGAGCCAGGAAACTTCATGGGAAGAAAAGGACTAAGGCTTGATGCTTTTGTGTGTGTGTGTGTAGAAAGGCTGAATATTTGAATATTCTGAACAGAGTAAAGCCTCAGAGATGAGCAGATAGGAAGGACACGGAGCAAATTTACTAAGACCTAAAGAGAAACTAACTGTGAGAGTCTGTGAGGAAAATAAGGGCTTAACTTACCCCAGAAAGAGCTGCAGTGGGCCTGGTGTGACCCTGACGGAGAAACACTCACGCTCTCAGCCTTGGAAGCTTGGTCTAAGCGTGCGCTCCACTTGTGGGTCATCAGGCAGGCTCTCGGGAAGCACACTGGCAGCCCTTCGTTGCTGGAACATGCCTGCAGGCACTAAGGAGATGCTGTACCTTGTAGGAATCTACCTCGACATCCAGCTAACAGCCCTGATGCTGGGAAAGATTGAGGGCAGGAGGAGAAGGGGACGACAGAGCATGAGATGGTTGGATGGCATCACCAACTCGATGGATGTGAGTTTGAGCAAGCTCTGGGAGATGGTGGGGGGCAGGGAAGCCTGGCGTGCTGCAGCCCATGGGGTCACACAGAGCTGGACGCGACTGAGCGACTGCACAGCAACGAAGCAGCCCAGGTTGCTGCTGGAAGAGCTCACGTTCAGAGTGCAGAACAGGAAACGTAGCTCACTGCGAACTGTGGTTGTTCACAGAGGCCAGGAGTGAGCTCCTGGAGGGTGTGCTTTTCAAAGTGGGCCCTGAGTTTGGCTTTTGCGGTTTGTATTGGCACAGTAGCTGCCGTATGGCCACTCTCAAAATAAACCTCTCTTCTGCAGATTTCAGTGTTCTTCATTATTTTGAAATATCCTCTTTTACAAAAGTTTATGTGGGTTTGAAATCCATTTGCATTGCTATAAAAATTCAAGATTACATTACCAAGTGGCAGAAAAGGATGTGCATTTAGACTTTTAAAATATAATTCAACTTGCTATATTTTAAAAAGCTTATTTATTTTTAACTGGAGGAAATCAGCCACAGGTATACATATGTCCCCTCCTTCTTGAATCTCCTTCCCACCTCCCACTCCATCCCATCCTCCTAGGTAGTCACAGAGCACTGGGCAGTTTTTAGGCAACTATATAAAAACGGATAAATGGTTAAAAAATTTTTTTTATCTCCATATGAATAAAGACTTTTTTTGATGTGACTCTGAAGGACTTAAAAAAAATATCATCATTAAAATCATGATAAAGAATTGCCTAGCCAGCTCAGTCGTAAAATATCTATTTTCATGAAAGCAAGCTCAAGTTTCTCATCAAAAAATGGGAGTTCTTTATTTAGAAGTTTTATATAAAGTTAATTGTTAATAGTCTTTATATCACTTTCATTTTATTTTTTACATTGTTACACTATATTAAGAATGTGACTTCTTTTTTTTTTTTTTTAATGGGGCCCTGTGTAGACACTCTCAAACCCATTCCAATTTATCCCAATGTGTCAAATGGATATCATCACTTTTTATGTGGCGTATAACCTGTAAATGGTCAGGAAGCACTGCAGCGGTCTCCAGTGAATGCTGATGAGCAAGGCAGAGTTTAAAACTAGTTTCACTACTTCTATGTCTAGAGCTTTAGACGATAATCCACCTTCGAGCGGATTTGTGCTATCCTGGGAAGAATCAATTGCATTATCCTGTTTAAAAATAATTTTAAAGTAAGTACTCATTGCTTTAGGGGAAATGCATAAGAGCATCTTTTTGTGGTTTGTCAAACATTGCTTTCCTCAGTTTTCCTTGGTATATAGAAATGGGCATGGGGCAGAAGCTGATAAATTCCCACAAAGGATGAGGATCCTCCAGAAAAGAAAATGATCAAGACACCAATTGGTTTTCTTTTGAGATTCACTGTTGTCATAATAAACTTCTGTGATAGATTAAGATGGCTCTAACTAAGGCCCCCATTGATCTTGAAGAGAAACTCACCTTTTAAGAAATGAAAATTCTGATTGGTGACTTTGATTTATGACTGCCTATGTCATGAAAGGAAGAGTAATTTAGCTTTTTTCACAAGCAAAATATCTCCTCCCTATCCAGAGGCTCTGACCTGGAGACCAGTATTTAGGTGAAGGTGAAATCTCTCAGTCGTGTCCGACTCTCTGTGACCCCGTGGTCTGTAACCTACTAGGCTCCTCTGTCCATGGGATTCTCCAGGCAAGAATACTGGAGTGGATTGCCATTTCCTTCTCCAGGGGATCTTCCCGACCCAGGGATTGAACCTGGGTCTCCCGCATTGGAGGCAGATGCTTTAACCTCTGAACCACCAGGGAAGCCCTTGAGAATAATAGATACATTTTATGAATATAAATTAAGTATGGATTCTTACTTAGGAGTTGAATACCTGGGAGCCCAAGTAGAATATTTCCTTAAGTGATTGTAATAGTAAAAGGAATGTGGTCATTTTTCCTCAAAGTAAAATAAAACAAAAATTCACATACCAGATTCAGATAAATCATCTCCAAAACTTTGTGAGGTTAGTTTTCAGTGGCAACGATGGCAGCCTGAAACAGAGCCTGATGTTGATAGATCAGACTCTTCACTTGTGTTTATCTGGTGTTTGGAAATGGATAATTTCTTTGTTCTATGCAAGTTTCTTTGGTTCTCAGAACATTTAACTTATATACAGAGTACATCATGAGAACCGCTGGGCTGGAAAAAGCACAAGCTGGAATCAAGATTGCAGCAAGAAATAGCAACAACCTCAGATATGCAGATGACACCACCCTTATGGCAGAAAGTGAAGAAGAACTAAAGAGCCTCTTGATAAAAGTGNGGGCTTGAGTAATGAGTTAAAATATTATGAGTAGATTTAACTATAAGTTGTGGAAGATCCCAACTAAATAATATAATAATATATATATGTGATATGATAGGCATTTTTAGAGTTAGTTAAATTTAAAAATTTAGAATTTTCTCATTATAGGAATTTCAAACTTGAGAACCGAATTAGGAAGCCAACAATTATAACTTCATAAAAGTATATGAAGAACACTGTAAAAGTACAAACTTTAAGTAGTTTCAGACAAAAATATTTGGTACCAAAAGTCTCCATAATTCATCTGCATTCTTAAATGCATGAAAATGAACATTTCGATGCAGAATGGCAAAGGATAGAGAAATTGACATATTTAATGAAAATGCTGAAAAAACCTCTCAAAGGAAAAAACATCCTCCAGGACAGAGATATTTCCTTTAATCATAGCTGAGGTTGCATCCGTACCAGCTTAACATTTTCTTTTTCTATCTTCAGATATTTATCTCTCTCTGCCTCTGTCTCTGTTTATACATGCACACACATGTAAGTATGTGTCTATACCGTCTTACATGTGTATGTGTGTTAATATGTATGTTTATACTTAATTTGGTTGGTAAATAAAGTGTCTTATTCTACAGCATGTTGACTGCTTCTCAATGAATTTTTGTGTGTGCTTATTTGTTTCTTTGTTTTCATCATATGATATGTAGGTAAGAATATCTCTTAGCAGATTAGCATGCAAGCAGCGCATTTCAGATAGTGTTGCCTTAGCAAGGGTTCTTTTGGTCAGTGGGCCGTATTTTAGATGTATTCCAACGGCAATACCAAATGTAGTCATTGACTGCATTCTTATCCCTGTGTGTTTCAGCAAAGAAGAAATGTTAAGAGATGTTATATATACACGCTTTGTGTTTGAGTTTCAAATGGGGGACTTTCTTTTCTGAGAAGTTATGAAGGCCAGAAGTATCAACTGTACTCAACTGTTGCACTCAAGGGAACATTAGATGTATGTGAGTTCATTACAGTGTAGACTTGGGTATGAAGTCTTTATCCATCAATAATAGTCAGTTTTAGTCTAGGGCTATAAACTGTGAAAACATTCTTGGCATTTTTTTTCAGTTGAAGTATAGCTGATGTATAATTTTGAGTTAGTTTCTGTTGTACAGCAAAGTGATTCAGTTGTGCACACACGTGTGTATACTTTTTTACGTTTTTTCCCCCATCATTTTTGTTACATGATTTTGAAAATAATTCCCTGTGGTATGCAGTAGGATCCTGTTGCTTATCTATTTTACATGTAGTTGTTTGTATCTGCTGATCCCAAACTCCTAATTTATCTTTTCTCCTCTCTTCCCCTTTGGTTACCGCGAGTCCGTTTTCTGTGTCTTTGAGTCTTCTATTTTGTAAATAAGTTCATTTGTATCATATTTTTAGATTCTGCATGTAATTGATATCATATGATATTTATTTTTTTCTGTTCTACTTAGTACAGTAAATCTCTAGGTCCATCACTGTTTCTTCAAATGGCATCATTTACTTCTTTTTTTTATTACTGAGTAATTTTGTATATATTTATATATAAATGATAAATCTTTATCCGCTTATCTGTCAATGGAAATTTATGTTGCTTCCATATCTTGGCTATTGTAAATAGTGTTGCTATGAATATTGAGGTGTATGTATCTTTTCAAATGAGTTTTCTCTGGGTATATGCCCAGGAGTGGGATTGCAGGATCATATGCTAACTCTTTTTTAGTTTTTGGGGAACTTTCATACTGCTTTCTATAGTGACTGTACCAATTTACATTCATGCCAAAGTTATAGTGGCTGTACCAATTTACATTCACACCAAAGTGTACTCTTGGTCTTCTTATTCAAGGTTAACATTTGTAGCTATGGCTATATGAAAAAGTGATACCGAAATATTAGTACCTAACCTTGGAACTTCCCTGGTGGCTCAGATGGTAAAGCGTTTGTCTACAGTGTGGAAGACGTGGGTTCAATCTTCCCTCCAGGAAGATTCCCTGGAGAAGGAAACAGCAACTCACTCCAGTACTCTTGCCTAGAAAATGCCATGGATGGAGGAGCTTGGTGCAGGCTACTGTCCATGGGGTCGCAAAGAGTCGGGCATGACTGGGCCACTTCACTTCACCCTTGGTCTGAGCAATGGTGTTGAATAACTTAGGAATGGGCCTTTTCTCTCTTCTTCAAAGGTTCTTTTTTTTTTTAAGGATGGGATAAGTACTTATCAGTCATTCTAGCTTGGATTTGGAATTAATAATCAGCAAAGGGCTTATCATATTTGTTTTTTCTCTAAATTTACAACTAAATGTGTGCTTCATATTTCCATTTTGCAGTGAAAACAGCCCAACCTTAATCTTCACTACTCTAAGAGTAACTTAGGTCAGGCCTACAAGCATTTGGACTTTGAACAATAGATCTTCCATATAACAATAGAGGTTACTTAGATTTTTAGAAGAATGCAGAGGGTTGGCAATTTATTCAGAGTCTAGGCAATGTGAAATAGTGCAGTAACCTAAAGTTACCTTCTTTTCTTGTGCGCCATCGTTTCCCTCAGGAGCAGTGTAAGACACTGCGTCTGTGTTTGCCTAGTGTAAGGAATGGGAATGTCATAAACAGTTGTGCCCAATTCTCAGTGGCCTGCGGGGCACATATTTATTGAGTCTGAGAGAGGTCTAATGTGAGGTTGGAATGGGGAGGGGTCTGCTCCTAACCCATGGAACTTAAACAACCGCCCCACCAGCCAGGTTTCCCAGTACCAGATTACAGGATTTATTTCCAGGACAAGAATCTTCTAGTGTACTTTCATCCAACATACTTGGCAAATTTCTGCTGAGATATTTCAGCTCAAATTTATTATAACTCACTTTTTCCCTTCATCCCAATGTGATTTATAGTAGAGGAGAATAGCAGGGGAGATAGATGGACTCATAGTTCTTTTCTTCACAGTCTTGAGAGTCATGACTGAATTGTGCCTGTGAGTCTGTCACTATGACCTAAAGCCCCAGTATTTTGATAATAGAACCTAATACTTTAAGCAAAACTCAGAAATGAAAGAAAAATCTTGAAAACAGTCCAGTCCCTAAATATGATTATATACAATTGGAGATATATAGGTTTATATAGATAAATCTCCACTCTTAACAACCATAGTCAGCTATTCAGGAATTTATTTTTATTTAATTTTCACCATTTAAACTCTGTAGTTCAAATACTTTACTATGAAGTTGTTCCATTCTGGAAACTGTGGAGAATTATTATGCCATATAGTGTATATTCTACTGGTTATTATCCTTAGCAGCCATTATCTCCCACAGGAAGTGAGGAAGTTATGAGGTTTTTTCCCCTTGAACATTTTCAATAGGAAAAAAATGGGAAATGGCTCTAAAAGAGGAATAAAAGTGCAATTATAAAATGGTAACTTGATGCATTATTTTCATGTACCTGTGCTGAGGGACCGGGGGGAAACCCAGTGATAAGCAATTTTGCTGTTTTAGAGAAAGAAAAGAAAGTTTTACAAACTTTATTAGAATATGGTTAAACAAGTAAAGTTCATAAAGAATTTTAAGAAGAAAGTCATCTTAATCTTAATTGAAGGAAATGGCAACCCACTCCAGTATTCTTGCCTGGAAAATCCCATGGATGGAGGAGCCTGGCAGGCTACAGTCCATGGGGTCGCAAAGAGTTGGACACGACTGAGCGACTGCACACACATGTTACAAAATAAAAAGCCTCTAGATAGACAGACACAATCTTTTTATTTTTCCTTTTAGACTTTAACACAAGCTAGAAGGCTGCAGTTTTTTTTTTCTAAATGGATTTGAAACCCATAAGTAGCAAATGGTTTTTCTTTTCACTCAAGGGAACATAATTACATCTTAAGGGGTTGGGAACTCTCAAACTAGATATGAAACTTGCTACTCCCAAGAGATTGCACTGGCTGAAAGTTTAAGTGGGTTAAAGAAGTATTTAGATAAATCCCTGGATGACTGAACCATAATCAGTCATTTAAAGCTAATTAGAGATTTAGAGGTGGAAGTCCACAGCAAAGGTAAGGGTTTTTTGTTGTTGTTTTGTTTTTTTTTGGTAGGGCACTAAAAGAGTCAAGATTCTACTTAATTCTTTTACACCTACTCTTAAACAGAAAGCCTAGATACCTTCATACTCTGGGACTTCATACATATTTGAGTTCTGGCATGATCTGCAGGGAACACAGAGGCTGGTCCAGGTTCAGTGTAAAGTAGCTGGACGGCCTCAGCTCATTGATAAGCCTGTGCTCTGCAACAGGAGAAACCACCACGAGTCTATGTACTGCAACTAGGGAGTAGCCCCTGCTTGCTACAACTCGGGAAAGCCCACGTGCAGCAACAAAGACCCAGAGCAGCAAAAAATAAAAATAAATGAATAAGATGTTTAAAATATTTATTAAAAAATAAATGTTATATACCAGGAAAGATAGCAAATTATTCATAGAATTAACTTTGTGAAAAAATGAAGGTTTGAGATAACCTCTCCGTCCTCTTTTGCCTATTTTCTCTATAATTTTCTCCATTCATATTATGCTTAATTTCAGGGATCATTTAGATGTCGTTTCATTTTACAAGTAAGAATAAAAGGAAAGGAATCATTTTGCCCCCCTCCTTTTCTGTTACACAGCAGGCCCCCAAAGATTCAGGAATGTGATAGACTGTAAAAATGTCCCAAATTCTTGATCCCTCCCTCCGTCCACACCCTTTGCAATGTGATTTTGCTGTTCCTCCAATCAGAAGGAGTTCTATTTCCCCAGCTCTCATTCAGTCTGGCCATGTAACTATCTTGGGCCAATACATTCAACAGAGATGATGCTGTGCCAGTTCCAAGCATAGGCCTCAAGAGGCTTGGCACTATTTCAGGCTTCTCTTTGAGCTTCTGCCATGGGCACAGCAAGCCTGCTGGAGAATGAGAAACCACGTGGAGCGAAGACCTGATCATGTTCAAGACTTAGTAGCTCACAGACCGTCAATCAGCTGACAGCAGAGGCATGGGTGAGCCGGGCCAAGATCAGAACAATTGCACAGATGATCTATTGCAGTTAATAGCATGCTTCTTATTTTATGCTACTGCGTTTTACAGTAGTTTGTTATACAGTGAGAAATACTGAAGGGATGAAGCATGTCATTGAGAGAGTTGTTAGCTGTATGTTATCACAAGTATATGGTTTCACACTGTCTTCCCTCAGTAGTTCTTCAGTGATCTTAAATGGTTTTGGAACAAGTGGTCCCATATCAAATCCAGGAGAAAAAAGAGAAAGCTGTACACCAAATTTAAGGAAATGAATCTGATGAAAATATCATTCTGTTATTGGGTAGATTATCAGGAAAATACAACTCTATATTTGTATGTACTTAACAATATGCTCTTATAATTTTATACAGAGCAAAAATAGAAGTAAATCAATTATGAGATATTTTCAGCACTCTACTTTCAATAGATAAAAGATGTAAACTTATTTGAAGAGCAAAATTATAAAAACTAACCTAATATTCCACTTGGTAACTGCAGAATGCACTTAGCTCCCCTCTGCACAATATGTTTATAAAAATTGACCACAGACTGTCATAAAGCGAATCTCAACAAATTTCCAAGAATTCAGTTCTGTCACTCAGTCATGTCATGTCATGTCCAACTCTTTGCAACACCATGGACTGTAGCATGCCAGGCCTCCCTGTCCATCACCAACACGTAGAGCTTGTTCAGACTCGTGTCCATTGAGTCAGTGATGCCATCCAGCCATCTCATCCTCTGCCATCCCCTTCTCCTCCTGCCTTTAGTCTTTCCCAGCATCAGGGTCTTTTCCAGTGAGTCAGCTCTTCGCATCAGGTGGCCAAAGTACTAGAGTTTCAGCTTCAGCATCAGTCCTTCCAGTGAATATTCAGGATTGATTTCCTTTAGGATGGACTGGTTTGATCTTCTTGCAGTCCAAGGGACTCTCAAGAGTCTTCTTCAACACCACAGTTCAAATGCATCAATTTTTCCAAGAATAACAGTCACACACAGAGTATATGTCCTGATTGCATGAATGAATTCATACGTGTATATATATATATATATATAAATGAATATATGTGAAGTTATAGAGAAAGTAGCTATATAAATTTTGGATGGAGCCAACTTGAAAGAGAGGAAAATTGTTAGGGATAAAGAAGGGCAGTACATAATAATAAAGTGGCTAATTCCCCAAGAAGATATAAGGCAGCTTAACATGTATGTGCCTAAAAGTATCAAAATATGTGAATAAAAAATGAATAGAACTGCAAGGAGGAATAGATTCACTATTATTGCTAGAGATGTCAACACCCCCTTTTTTTTTTTCAAATATAAATCCAACAGGTAGAAAAATCAGTGAAAGTCGCTCAGTTGTGTCCGACTCTTTGTGATCCCATGGACTATACAGTCCATGGAATCCTCTAGGCCAGAATACTGGAGTGGGTAGCCTTTCCCTTCTCCAGGAACTTCCCAACACAGATGTTGAACCCAGGTCTCCCGCATTGCAGGTGATTCTTTACCAGATGAGCCACAAAGGAAGGCCAAGAATACTGGACTGGGTAGCCTATCCCTTCTCCAGCTGATCTTCCCGACCCAGGAATCAAACTGGGGTCTCCTTCATTGCAGGTGAATTCTTTACCAACTGAGCAATCAGTAAGGGCATAGTTTAACTCAACAATATCATCAGTCAACTGGATATAATAGACACTAATACCCTACTTCCAACAGCAGCAGATTACACATTCTTCTCAAGCTCAAATGAAACATTCATCAAAACAGACCACATTCTAGGGCATAAAACTTACCGTAACAAATTTGAAAAAGTAGAAACCACTCACTGTCTGCTCTCACACAACATNAATAGACACTAATACCCTACTTCCAACAGCAGCAGATTACACATTCTTCTCAAGCTCAAATGAGACATTCATCTAAAAATAGACCACACTCTAGGGCATAAAACTTACTGTAACAAATTTGAAAAAATAGAAACCATTCACTGTCTGCTCTCAAACAACACTGAAATTAAAGTAGAAATTGATAGATTCTGGAAAAAATTTGGCAGTTAACACACTTTTAAATAGCACTTGAATCAAAGAAGAGATCTCAAGAGACTTTAAAAATATTTTGGTATAAATAAAAATGGAAGTTAACTTGTCAGTATTTGTGAGACGCAATTAAAGCAGTGCTTAGAGGGGAATTTATAGCATTGAATACATATGTAAAAAAATCTAAAATCATTAAAAGAAGAGAAAATTAACTCCAACGTAAGTAGAAAAAAGAAATAATAAGAATTTGAATAGTTATCAGTGGAATTGAAAAAGGGAAGTAGAGAAGTCAATAAAATCAATAAATCCAAAAGCTGGTTCTTTGAAAACATCAATAAAATTGGTAAGCCTCTGGTCATACTAAGTAATGAAAAGAAAGAGGACGCAAAATAGCTAATATCAGAAATGAAAGAATATCAGTATAAATCTCATGTACATTAGAACAATAGTAAAGTAATATGAACTCTATACTAACAAATTCAATAGTTTTCAACATAAAACCTAAAATTATAATGTTTTCTGAAAGAAAACACTGGGGGATATCTTTGTAAGCTTGATACAGGAAAATGTTTATGAAATTTTGTTTAAAATTCACTAAACATAAAAAACAAAAATCGTCCTTAATGGAAATCAACATTTGTGATTTGAAAGATGTCATTTTAAAAAGTGAAAAAGTAGCTGAGATGATAAATAGGTGTGTTCTTGAACAAAAATAGCACCCTTTTCACAGTGAATCAAGCGGCTATTTTCTTATATACCCACTCTATAAACAGTTTCTCTTTATGAAAATATAGGCAGAATGAAGCAGAAATTTCCCAATGAAGTATTTCATAGACTGCTGATCCAGGAAGCGTAGAATAACTCAGAAATATATGCTTATTCAGTATACATACATATAAATATACAGATTTTTAAAATTCCAGTCTTTATGTTACTTTTTATTAGGTGCAGTTCTAGAACCATCTCTTTAAAACATGACAAAGCCTCCTGGATGTCTGACGTGTCGTCAGTGAGGTGGTCACTCTTCCCCTGACTCTTGTGCAGCCCTGGAGGGGAAGCCAGTACCGTGTCCAGTCATTAGAGACTCAGCACTGAGTCCAGCTGTGGAGCTTAAAGGTCTCTTGATGACAAGTGAATCCTACAATCTCTAATACGCTTCATTGGCAGTTTGAACGGAAAATTTAGTGACATCCCCATATATACAGGCTTCCCTGGTAGCTCAGCTGGTAAAGAATCTGCCTGCAATGCAGGAGCCCCCAGTTCAATTCCTGGGTCGGGAAGATCCTCTGGAGAAGGGATAGGCTTCCCACTCCATGGTCTTCCCTGGTGGCTCAGACAGTAAAGAATCTGCCTGTAATGCCCAATTTCCAGTTTTGGCCAGAAATCATACCAGGCATCCTGTGCACTGAACTGCGTATTTTTCTGAATCTTTTTTACTTCCAAAGAGTGTGTTGACTGATGTTGAGGAGACTAAGGCCGTGTTCCACCATGGAACAACCTGCTGCTTCTACCTCCATTGATTTCTGGCTTGTACTGCTCACCAGGGAGTAACCGTTAAAATCTCCCGTAGACGGGGAGAGCATGTCACTGCAGTGTTCAGACAGCTTCTGTCACCAAGTAACTGTCAGACTTTTCCATAACCGAACTGTACTTATATTCAGGAAAAGAGGATTTTAGTTTGTGTGATCAGAAAGAAAACTTTACCTAANCAGTGTTCAGACAGCTTCTGTCACCAAGTAACTGTCAGACTTTTCCATAACCGAACTGTACTTATATTCAGGAAAAGAGGATTTTAGTTTGTGTGATCAGAAAGAAAAATTTACCTAAAAAGTGTCTAGCGCAACATCAAAATGTTTATGTTTTCTTTTAGTTTGGTGTTCCTTTAATTAAAAAGTTACATGCCAATCGTTTTCAGTCGCTAAGTCATGTCTGACTACTTGCGACCCCATGGACTGCAGCACGCCAGCTGGCCCCGTCCTCCACTTTCTCCCAGAGTTTGCTCAAGCTCTTGTCCATTGAGCTGGTGATGCTACATAACCATCTCATCCTCTGCATCCCTCTTCTCCCTTTGCCTTTTCACTGTTGATAGTGTTAATATTGTTTCAATTATTGAAATTATTGAAACAACATTCACACTATAAGTAATGAAAATCAAGACTTCCACCTTGGGACCTCTAATCTTCTGTAGGGATGACCATTCTCATTGGTTTCTTGTTTATGGGCCACCAGAAATGGTGCATAATTTTGTGTTTTATGATGTATACTANAACCATCTCATCCTCTGCATCCCTCTTCTCCCTTTGCCTTTTCACTGTTGATAGTGTTAATATTGTTTCAATTATTGAAATAACATTCACACTATAAGTAATGACAATCAAGACTTCCCCCTTGGGACCTCTAATCTTCTTCTGCAGGGATGGCCATTCTCATTGGTTTCTTATTTATGTGCCACCAGAAATGGTGCATAATTTTGTGTTTTATGATGTATACTATGGATGTCGTGTGTGTGCGTGTTCACACCAAAATAAATAAATAAGTAAAGGGGAAACATAAATACAGGCTTCTGCGTAATATATTTTACACTTTCATGTGATAAAATTCACTCCCTTTGTTGTTAAGTTCTAGGTATTTCCAAAATGCAGAGTCTTTTAAACAGCATAAAATACAGAAGAATTCTGTCTCTCCTCCTCCCCTAAACACCCCCCCACGCTCTCTCTTGTGGTCAGATCTTCTCTCAGCAGTTCACTTCTGGAGCTCACTAAACTGTTTTCCTCCCTAGGGTCTTGCCTTTTCCAGAATAGCGTGTAAGTGGAATCATCCAGTATATAACCTTTTCAGTGTGACCTCTTCCACTTAGCAAATTGTATTTGAGATTCATCTATGTCGTATGTATTGACAGTTTGCTTGTTGTTATTGCTAAATACTATTTCCTTGTATGGATGTCTCCCAGGTTCTTTATCTGTTTCTCAGATGAAGGGCATCTGGGTGGTTTCCAGTTTTCGTGGTTAAGAACAAAGCTTCTATCAACATTTCAAAGCTTCTGTCAACATTTTTGTGGGAGCATCGGGTTTTGTTTCACTGGGGCAAATACCTAGGAGTGCCTATATGTTGCTTTTAATCTGTTTTGAACATTATTTGATATTAGCACTAAAAACACATAAAAATACACATACACTCCTCACAAACTACTTTTCTGGAGAAGATGGAGTGCAAACTAAAGTCCCTCTGACATTGCTCAGAAATATACCCCCTGGTGTTAAGAAGGGTTCTCTTCTTTTCTTTGCTGGAACTTCCTAATTTTCTAAAATGAACACTTATGTCTTATCCATCTAACAAGGGAACAGCAACAAACACTGGGTCTGCTTTTGGAAAATGCTTTTAAAAATGATTCTAACTAGCTGGCTTAATTTCTTGAAATATTTTAAGGTTTTATAACTAAATTCAAGCAGCAGTTTCTCAAGTCTGTTTGAGTGCATAATCACCAGCTTCCCAGCCTATTGGAGTATTTTGTTTGTTAAAGTTTTTTTTACTAATGGTATTGTCCTATGTTGGTATCCAAGGAATTCACTTATAAGCAAGCTTGGTCAATGATTTGGCTGGTCACAGCAGTTTGAAAGCATTTAATTAAATGAAATAATTGGTTATGTGGACCAACAGCAGAAAATAGATGGCTAGATGTTTAAGCGTTATGTAAATAGCTGTCTAGTAATTTTACCAAGAAGGAAAACATAAATGAGCATAAATAGAAGTGTAAATTTAGGAAACTTAAGTAGAAATTTGGGAGAAGGCAATGGCACCCCACTCCAGTACTCTTGCCTGGAAAATCCCATGGACAGAGGAGCCTGGTAGGCTGCAGTCCATGGGGTCGCTAACAGTCAGGCATGACTGAGCGACTTCACTTTCACTTTTCACTTTCATGCATTGGAGAAGGAAATGGCAACCCACTCCAGTGTTCTTGCCTGGAGAATCCCAGAGACGGGGGAGCCTGGTGGGCTGCCGTCTATGGGTTCGCACAGAGTCAGACACGAGTGAAGCAACTTAGCAGCAGCAGCAGCAGCAGTAGAAATTTATAAAGTTTCTTAGTACCTAACTCTGTCAGATTGCTGCTCCCTTGACTATATTTGTGAGCATTTCAAGGCATCTGGCCACTTTGATTTATAGGTATAGTAATATGGAGATTAAATTGAGGTGCTTACCATATGTATCCATTATAATTTTAGAAATTAGAGGATACTTGTTAAAGAAAACTCCTGATTGCCTTGTGTTATGGGCTATAGGTTAGGTGCTTTCTATATGTTTCCCAGCCCTGATTTCAGATGGAAAAATGGGGAAACCCAGAAGAATAATCAGATGTTGGGAAAAAGGAGCCAAAGGTGAGTCAGATTTCTAGTCCAAGTGACAGGATAGATGTAATAAACTATTGATAAAGAAGAAAGTAAAAAGGTTTTGTGGGGGGCGGTGTGCGTGTATGTATATTTGTGTATGTGTCCATGTGTTTGGGGGGATAGTTCCACTTTCATGATCTTAAGGCAGAATTCCCTGCAGGATATTCAAGTAAAGGTGTCAATTAGGTAGTTAGCTGTATCAATGAGTCTGAAGCTAAAGAGAGTTGGAGAATTGTATTTAAGAGTGATTAACTCTCCAGCTTAGTTTTAAAAATTCAAGAAACCTAGAATGAAACAAAATATGAAAGGTTATCTCAGTGTTCAGGTTGCCTTAAGTTTCTTAAAATAGCAACAAGCAGAAGTCAGACCCCTCTTCTGTTTCTGTTCTCTCTTGTCCTCCAGGGAAGATAATTAACTCTCCTTGGGCTCAACATTTCCAGGTACAACATGGAGATGATATAAACTGTCTTTTACTTCTGTCTCAGCAATCTTCAGCTAGATCATTCCAATGCCTAAACTCTTCATTAATCCCCTTTGCAACTGGGTTAGTTCTTCCTAGATGCTTAGCAAATGCTGCATTAACAATTCATAGTCCTAATTAATGACATACTCATAAAAGTTCCTAGAAATCCCAACTTTCTTTACAGAGTAAATGTACCTGTTATCACAGTCAACAATCAGATCAGTTAAATTAGCCACTATGAATATTACATTTTTATTGATGGCATCAGTCTTCAGTAAAAGGATGAAATTTGGCTTTTTCTGCCCTATTCTAATCCTTAGTTTCTTAGGGTTCCCCTGAAGATAGAATATTTCCTTGAATACTCTGTGATTAGCTAGCTCCTCATTAAGGATCATTTTCAATACTTTTTGAATCACATATACTGTTCTCATCTATCTTATGCATTCTGCTCATGGTGCTATATATTTCCAGAACNAATGTACCTATTATCACAGTCAACAATCAGATCAGTTAAATTAGCCACTATGAATATTATGTTTTTATTGATGGCATCAGTCTTCAATAAAAGGATGAAATTTGGCTCTTTCTGCCCTATTCTAATCCTTAGTTTCTTAGGGTTCCCCTTAAGATAGAATATTTCCTTGATTACTCTGTGATTAGCTAGCTCCTCATTAAGGATCATTTTCAATACTTTTTGAACCACGTATACTGTTCTCATCTATCTTATGCATTCTGCTCATGGTGCTATATATTTCCAGAATTTACTTTCTTCTCAAAATTTTGAGAAACTTTCCCATCTATCACCTCCACTCTCGTCTTCTCAGAGTTTGTCTTTTATTAGCAAATGTGAGATGGCAAAGACAATAATCTTTAGTTCTAACAATAATGACTTGATTGTTTTATTATGTACTTTGTGTGGGGCTTCCTTGGTAGCTCAGCTGGTAAAGAATCCACCTGCCATGCAGGAGACCCTGGTTCAATTCCTGAGCTGGGAAGATCCCCTGGAGAAGGGATAGGCTACCTACTCCAGTATTCTTGGGCTTTGCTGGTGGCTCAGACGGTAAAGAATCCGCCTGCAATGCAGGAGACCTGGGTTCTATCCCTGGGTTGGGAAGATCCCCTGGAAGAGGGCATGGCAACCCATTCCCATATTCAAGCCTGGAGAATCCGTATGGACAGTGGAGGCTGGTGGGCTACAGCAGTCTGTTGAGTCACAAAGAGTCAGACATGACTGAGCGACTAAGCGCAAAGCACATGTACTTTGTATTTGTAGACTTTTTTCTTAGTAAATACCTCTCTCAGCGATTGGAATTCCCAATGTCTACAACATGCGATTACTAAAGTACGTAGAAGCAGCGTATTTTTGTCCAGTTCTTTAAATATTTTTATGGTTTTATGGAATATCAGTGTAAGAATTATACTGTCAGATATTACACACCTTGGCAGGAAATGGAGATTGATAAATTCTTTCTTGATTAATTATAAAGATAAATAATAAATTAATTAATGGAAATTAGTATGATTTGAGGTTTACACTTAAGAGGAAAAAAGTCTTGTGCCTACTGATGAAATTAAATACACAAATGTTAACAGTTGTGCTACTGGCAATCTGATTCTTAGGTGTATGTGTGTATATACGGTAAGCGAGGGGATCAATCATTTCAGAATGGAGACAGATTGAAAGACTCTGGCAAGTGATAGATTTTGTCTGTAAATTTAGTTATTGGAGTGATCACCCTTGGTAAGTGATCAATGAAAAAAATAGAACTACTTTGCAATAAAAGCAAAATAAACACACTTAGCCTTTAAGATTAAAAGAAAAAAAAAGCCTTAAAAATAATGGCTGGCATTTCTGCTGCGGCACCCTCAGTTGTGAATACAGACAAAAAGCAAATAATCCTTTGCTTTGAGATTGCAAGTCACCATAGAGAGCTGTAAAGTAAAAAAATCCAGTGAATCACCATGGATAAGCCAATGTAGATTTTTCTAATCCAACTATAGATGCAGAATCTTGATGATAATGAGATTAGAGTTGCAGGGCAATGTAGCATTTAACAATTAGAATAAGATTATACAATCTTAGAGGAATCGCTAATATTTTCACAGTGTGTGGATAGTGTTTCTGAAAAGGGTTAATTTGTCCTATCTCAAATTTGCACCACTTTTTAAATTATAATTTCTTAAGTATAATCACTTAATAGAATATTAAAAAGCAGAGACGTTACTTTGCCAACAAAGGTCTATCTAGTCAAAGTTATGGTTTTTCCAGTAGTCATGTATGGATGTGAGAGTTGGACTGTAAAGAAAGCTAAGTACCGAAGAATTTATGCTTTTGAACTGTGATATTGGAGAAGACTCTTGAGAGTCCCTTGGACTGCAAGGAGATCCAACCAGTCCATTCTAAAGATCAGTCCTGTGTATTCTTTCTAAAGCTGAAACTCCAGTACTTTGGCCACCTCATGCGAAGAGTTGACTCATTGGAAAAGACTCTGATGCTGGGAGGGATTGGGGGCAGGAGGAGAAGGGGATGACCGAGGATGAGATGGTTGGATGGTATCACCGACTCAGTGGACATGAGTTTGGGTGAACTCTGGGAGTTGGTGATGGACAGGGAGGCCTGGTGTGCTGCGGTTCATGGGGTCTCAAAGAGTAGGACATGACTGAGTGATTGGACTGAACTGAACTTGAATTTATGTATTTCAGTTTATAATATAAATACAAAGATATGTGTTAAATGAGTATAAAAATATCAAGTATGAAGCTAAATGTTGTAACACTAAGTTAAATTCTAGTGATAAAATAGGGAGGAATATGGACATGATTGCTATCCATGTGCAACTTATACAGTAGTGAGAGAAAAAAGAAATATTAATCAAATAAAGTCTACCAAAGAGGGATGTTGAGAAGACACAGTACTGTAACACTGTACAGTGGTAGTGGTAGTGTTTTTACTTAGTCTAAAAGCTTTTCTAACGATGTGGTACTTGAACTGAGATCCCAAGGAATAAAAAGAAATTATTCAGGCAATATGAGGAAGGAAGATGACTAGGAAAAGGGATTAGCATATGTGGGACTCAGATTGTGTGAGAGAGAAAGGTGCACATGTGGCCTGGAGGCAACCCGGGGACCAGTGAAGAAGGTACAGTTACGTGGGGGCCAAGAGCAGACTGAAAGAAAGAAAGAAAGTGAAGTCTCCCAGTCGTGTCCAACTCTTTGCAACCCCATGGACCGTAACCTACCAGGCTCCTCTGTCCCTGGGATTCTCCAGGCAAGAATACTGGAGTGAGTTGCCATTTCCTTCTCCAAGGGACCTTCCCAACCCAGGGATCGAACCCGGGTTGCCTACATTGCGGGCAGACGCTTTAGTGTCTGAGCCACGAGGGAAGCCGGACTGGGCAGCCAGCAATAGTCACAGGGCAGGTCATGGCGGGACCATATGGAAGAATCCATGTCTTTATCCTGAAGGCGATGGAAAGCCACNGCAAGAATACTGGAGTGAGTTGCCATTTCCTTCTCCAAGGGACCTTCCCAACCCAGGGATCGAACCCGGGTTGCCTACATTAGGGGCAGACGCTTTAGTGTCTGAGCCACAAGGGAAGCCGGACTGGGCAGCCAGCAATACTCATGGGGCAGATCATGGCGGGACCATATGGAAGAATCCATGTCTTTATCCTGAAGGCGATGGAAAGCCACCCAAGAGTCTTAACCAGGGTTAGTCAGGAGATTAGGGTGGTGGTGTTACCCTGCGACTTAAAGAGGGGCCACAGTAGATGCAAGTAGATGAATGAGTGTACTGTTGGAGTGGTTAAGTAAAAGATGGTGGTGGCTTAGACAAGGGTGATAAGATAAAGAGGAATTCATAGATTAAAGAGATATATAAGGTAAAACTCACAGGTCCTGATGAAGAAAGGTGTGATGGAAACACGTGCTGACTCTTAAATTTCTGGTTTGTACAACTGGCTGAATGGTGAGCCATTTATTGTCATGGGAAACTTTAGGAGAGAGCCAGTTTCAGGGAAGAAAATCAGGAGATTTGGTTTTCACCTTGCTTATTTGACATTTCCATGAGTTGTTTAAGAGGAATCACAAGTTCACATTTGGATAAGCTGGTCTGTAACTAAGAAAAGAAGCTTTGGATAAAAGAGAAGTATTTCTGAGTTATCTGAAAATGAACAGTAATTAAAGCTGCAGCTATAAATAAGATCTCCCAGGGGTAAAATATTGAGTGAGAAAATGTATGAACTCAAGGCTGAGTCTTAAAGAACTTGTATTTACTGGCTTAGGTTGAAGAGAACAAACTTGAATATTTGGCAAATACTATCAGAGAGGTAGGGAAAAAAAATCTGGAGATCATTTATCAGGAAATCCCCCCAAATGATTATTTTCCTTACAAGGGAGTACTTAAGAAATTTGAATGTTGATTATACATGAAGTAAGATGAAGACTAGGCAAAATCAATAGGTTTTAATGATTGGAGATCATGGATGATCCTTGGAAAAATAGTGCTAGGGAAATGAATAAGCAGAAAACCAGACTGACAATTATTGAACAGTGCACGGAAAAATGAGAAATTGAAATATAGCGTTTTGATGTGTGTTTTGAAAAATATGGCTATGAGAAAGAGAGTGCATTACCAAATGGGGTTGAAAAGTTGTGGGATTTTCACTTTATTTCTTCCTTGTTTTAATGGGACCAATTGAGAGCATTTAATAACAGTTCAAAGGAACTGCAAGGGAGGGAGAAGGTGAATTACAAGAATAAAGTGTATGTTGTTAAAAATGAATTAGATTGATCTTGGATAGAAGCAAGTTCTCGTCCAAAATAGAAGAGAATGGATGCAGATGAAGAAGGCTTATATGCTTGGTCTCAGGGAAGTGGACATCTTCTCATCTGAGAGTTTCTGTTTTCTCTGCAGATTCATCTACTGAGTTCAGAGCAGGAGAGGAGGGGGAGATCTGCAGTAGGCATGTGTGGAAAGTTTAGAGGAAATCTGAATTACCCAGACAGACTTAACAGNGGGAGGGAGAAGGTGAATTACAAGAATAAAGTGTATGTTGTTAAAAATGAATTAGATTGATCTTGGATAGAAGCAAGTTCTTGTCCAAAATAGAAGAGAATGGATGCAGATGAAGAAGGCTTATATGCTTGGTCTCAGGGAAGTGGACATCTTCTCATCCGAGAGTTTCTGTTTTCTCTGCAGATTCATCTACTGAGTTCAGAGCAGGAGAGGAGGGGGAGATCTGCAGTAGGCATATGTGGAAAGTTTAGAGGAAATCGGAATTACCCAGACAGACTTAACAGCATTTCTAGGTATAGGGAGGCGCCAGTGAAGGTCTCTCTGTCTCTTTTTCAGAAGTTCAAATCTTGTATAATTTCATCAATATTCATGGCAGACAGTTGAACTCACCCAAAGTTGGAGGCAAAAGGAAAGTTAGGAATCTACAAGAATATTAGTAGCATACAATACAACCAATTAGGTCCTCTATAAAACCAGCAATCTTAACAACTCATTCTCTGTCTTGTAGCAATGTCTATTTCTGACTTTCCCCTTCCCCTCAGAGTTTAAATCCTCCATCACCTTCCACTGCCATTTGAGAAGATGAAGGCCTCCCTAATTGGTAGGGAAAATAGAAGTGGTCTGAGAGAGATTTACCCATTTTCTTGAGACTAAACATTCAAAATAGTGATTAACATGGAATTTGAGCTTCATAAAGAAGAGAGTGAAGAAATGAGAAGGAGGGGCTGATGGATTGAAGGTTTCCTTCTGCACTTAACTCTTANTCCATTCATCTGCTGATGGACAACTAGGTTGATTCCATGTCCAGGCTATTGTAAACAGTGCTGCAATGAATATTGGGGTACATGTGTCTCTTTCAATTCTGGTTTCCTCGGTGTGTATGCCCAGCAGTGGGATTGCTGGGTCATAAGGCAGTTCTATTTCCAATTTTTTAAGGAATCTCTACACTGTTTTCCAAAGTGGCTGTACTAGCTTCCATTCCCACCAACAGTGTAAGAGGGTTCCCTTTTCTCCACATCCTCTTCAGCATTTATTGCTTATAGACTTTTGGATTGCAGCCATTCTGACTGGTGTGAGATGGTACCTTACTGTGGTCTTGATTTGCATTTCTCTGATAATGAGTGATGTTGAGCATCTTTTCGTGTGTTTGTTAACCATCCATATGTCTTCTTTGGAGAAATGTCTGTTTAGTTCTTTGGCCCATTTTTTGACTGGGTCGTTTATTTTTCTGGAGTTGAGCTGCATAAGTTGCTTGTATATTTTTGAGATGAGTTGTTTGTCAGTTGCTTCATTTGCTATTGTTTTCTCCCATTCAGAGGGCTGTCTTTTCACCTTGCTTATCGTTTCCTTTGTTGTGCAGAAGCTTTTAATTTTAATTAGATCCCATTAAGAATTCCCTACACTACATCAAATGGAGAAATCCAGTTTGATGAACAAAGNTTAGTTCTTTGGCCCATTTTTTGACTGGGTCGTTTATTTTTCTGGAGTTGAGCTGCATAAGTTGCTTGTATATTTTTGAGAGGAGTTATTTGTCAGTCGCTTCATTTGCTATCGTTTTCTCCCATTCAGAGGGCTGTCTTTTCACCTTGCTTATTGTTTCCTTTGTTGTGCAGAAGCTTTTAATTTTAATTAGATCCCATTAAGAATTCCCTACACTACATCGAATGGAGAAATCCAGTTTGATGAACAAACTCTTCCTTGGAAATTCAGATGGCCCCTGAGAATAGATGACTATCACCCTATGTTAGTGTGAATCTCTTTAACGAGAACCACATCTAAGGCCTCGTGGAGCTTTGCTTAGAAATAAGGAAATTCAGATGGGACAGGCTACTTGAGGATCTGAGTCTGCAAGGAAAGAGGAGGTGAGGAAGAGAGCTTCAGGGAAGAGGTAGAGTGAGGAACACTCGGCCCTGGTCATTTCTGCTTCACTTTGTAGGGTGAGTGCCTTAGGGAAGACAAAGAGGAAGAACCCCCAGAATTTCCAGCTTCAATATCCGTTCATCACTGCAGGTATATGCCTAGCGTGCTGGTCAGACTCTCCAGACAAGGAAAGGGCAAAGAAATGTACTGGGAGCTCCTCATATCTTTCTCCTCCTTTGTTATTATTAGCAGATTTTCATTTTCAGAGGGACTTCGAAAGTGTTATCCAGTTTATGTGGGCGTTTATGCGACACAGGTGACTTCCAGTCCTGTCTCCTCTGTCATGTCAGTGAATCACCTGACTTTCTTGAGTGGATCAGTCATGATTCTTAGCTAAGGGAGTACTATTTCCCACCTCAAGGATTAACCTGTGAATATGTGAGTTTTTAAAAATATAATGATAATAATAGTAATTATAAGCATATTACAGCTATTATATAGTATATGCATGTAATTCTTAGGAGAACCAGGTCAAGCAGGTGCTGTTTTGATTGCAGACAGTATCTCTAGTGGTATCTCTGGCCCTTGTGCCCTAGACCCGTTAGAGCTGCGGTGACTTTCTCTCTGACTTTGGACCACATGCCTGGAACAGGTTTTCTGATCCCTAGGTCTCAGATGAGATGGCCTCCAATTCTATTTAAAATTTTTTTAATTGTAATGGAGTTGATTTACAGTGTGTCACTTACTGGTATACAGCAAAGTGATTCAGTTATACAGTGTATGTTCTTTTTCAGATTCTCTTCTGTTATAGACTATTAGACAATATTGAATATAGTTCCTTGAGCTATAGAGTAGGACCTTGTTGTTTATCTATTTTCCATGCAATAGTGTTATTTGTAATCTCAAACTCCTAATTTATTCTTCCCTCATCATTTCCCTTTGGTAACCATAAGATTGTTTTCCATGCGAGTGAGTCTCTATCCCTTTTGTAAATAAGTTATTTTGTGTTATTTATTTTAGATTCCATAATTAAGTGATATATGATATATTTGTTTTTTCTAATTTACTTCACTTAGTATGTTAATCTCTGGGTCTATCCATGTTGCTGCAAATGGCATTTTTTATTTTTGGCTGAGTAATATCTTTATCCATGTATTTGTTGATGACATTTCGGTTGCTTCCATGTCTTGGCTGCTGTAAACAGTGCTGCTGTGAGCACTGAGGTTTGCACATATCTCTTCAGAGTTAAGTTTTCTCTGGATGGATGCTTAGGAGTGGGGTTGCTGGATCACATGGTGGCTGTTTTTAGTTTTGTAAGGAACCTCCGTTCTGTACCCCATAGTGGCTGCACCAATTTCCCTTCCCCCTGCAGTGGAGGGCGACCTCCCCTTTTAGCATAGTCCTCATTTCTGACTTCCATAAAGGCACTTCTTATATTCTTTTAATATCAGGCAGTGAGCGGATTTACTTCTGAACTCCTCTCCTTTTCAAATCTGCATAAGGTGTAACTGGCCTCTGAGCTCTCTTTCTTCCTTTCTTTGGTATGTACATGTGTGCAATCTAGGGTCTATTTCATAGTGAGCAAAATTAAAACAAATCACAGAATGAGTTAAAACGGTTGAATTGCCGACATCAGCAATGGATAACTGAGCTATGGGAGGCTTCCTAAGATTCCTAAACCACCTCATGCTGGTGAGTTTTCTTTCCTAAAGTTGGCTAACTAAGTGAGATGTTATTTTCTCATTCCATTCCAGAGACTTCTAGCTCTGAGTTCTATGGGAAGTACATGTCTATCATACCTTATCTGAAACCTTGGAGCCTGATGATTTTTTAAAAAGAGGTGATATAACAAATAGGTGATAAAACACAGAGGACTTTTAGGGCAATGTAACTACTTTGTACCTGTGTGTATAACGATGAATACATTTGTCCAAAGCCATAGGATATACAGACACCAAGAGTGAGCCCCAGTGTAGACTGTGGACTTTGGACAGTAATGGTGTGTAGGTTTGTTGATCGTAACAAATCACCACTCTGGTGGTGCTGGATGTTGATAATAGTGAAGTCTGTGTGTGTGTGGGGGGGGGGGTGCAGGGACTACACGGAAAGTCTCTATATCTTCTTTTCAGTGTTGTTATGAATCCAGCACTGTTCTCAAAAAAGTAGTCTTTTTTTTTTTTTTAAGGTGATACCAAATATAATCGCTGGCAGAGTCTGAACCAATACCCAGTAACCAAAATTATATATTTACAGTGAAATTTAGGCTCCTTTATCCTAAGCGGGATCAGCATAGCTTAAAAATAGCCTGAAGTCAATTTGGGTCAGATTTTGCCTCCAAATGAGTTTATATCAAAATTACAAAAAATAGAGTAATTGGATTTCTTCTGATGTCTTTGGATTTTTACATTGTGGTTGAGAGAGAAATTCTCCATCCATTCTACTGTGTTGATATTGGCTGTTTATGAGCCAGTTTGCAGTAGCAGCAGCACAGGCTTTCTTGTGTGGTGAGAGGGCTGAGAACTGCCATCCCATCCGAGTGACCTATACTAGTACCCCTGTGCCAGTGTGTTCCACGGACCCTCGGGGTGCGCAGAGGTGACCATATAGAGGTGTCAGTCATCTGTACAGAGGGGCCACCAGTGGCAGGGTGATGGTTTCAGGTGACTGTACGTTTGATGAGGTTAATGCCTCTTTCCCTCGGCCCTCTCTATTATAAACCGTCATAAAGCTGCCACTGGTTTTCAGAGCCAGCAGCTCACTGCTCTCATTTCTCTCTCTCTGCTCTCAGAAAAGGATAGCTTTACCCACACACTTCTGGGCAAACAAATGTCTCTTTGCTTTTTTGGGTAATCCTAGACTTATCAAAAAGATAAAAGTCAGAGTGGAGGTTTTGCTGATCACCAGAATGACCCAGAAAATAAAATGCCAACTTCCTTATTTTTATACTCTCCCGCTCAAGCTCTGATCTATTTCTCATGAAAGGGAGTGCTTACAGGTATCCCTTCTTTTCTGAGGCAGTCAGCTTGTTCCTTTAAGAGTAATCTTTTTTTTTTTTTTTTTTTTTTTAGTGTAAATATAGCCCCAGGAATGTGCTACTCACATCAATCCCTCAGTGATTTTTTAAAAAAATAACTAGTCTCAACATTCCTGTTCACTGTAGAGGAATGTTTTTATCTAGGAAAAATGGAAATCCAGAGACAGATCTGACTTCTAGTCACATTTCTGCTAGTAAGTGTCCATCCCACTCGAGGCAGGTGGGTCTGATTCTCAGGTGCATAAAATGAGGATGTTGAATTCGAGTCTGTTGCTAAACATTGTGTGCAAAATGGGTCCTTCTTCAGATGGGCTTTGGAAGGACTGTGAAACCGTTTCTAAGTAAAAGTGTGTGTGAGTTTTGACATGAGTGTCATAGCCTTCATGAAACTCTTAAAAGGATGCATTTATTTTTTTTCTTTAAAATCTTTATGCTTTCATAAGCTTGAATCATCATATCAGATTGGCTTTAAACAAGTATTGCTTGCAAATTTATGACAACCTTAGATGATTGGATATTGAGTGTGTAGGATCTCAGCAAGAAATAGATGCTATGCCTGGTGACAGAAAAAGGGAGGGAGGGAAGAAGCGAGGGGGAGATGGTAAACTCAGGGATATTTGAGGAATGTTTAATAAATTATTTACAAATGTTTACAAAAAACATTGGTATCATTTTATAGCATATTACCAAAGCAAGAGAGATAATACAGTATGCAAGGGCTGAAAATGGAGAAGGAAGAGTTATTACCATGCTTAGCCCTGACCTGGCAAGGGAGAGGTGCCATTACCACAGTCCCAGTAGAGTCACGGGCTTGAAAGGAATGGTGACTCTTGGCCCAGGGTTGCTGCTGTTCTGATGTGAACACTCAGAAAGAGAGCTGGAAGACAAATGCTCCAGCCATCACCTCCTCCTCCCAGTGGATTTCTCCCCAGGGCTCTGCAAAAACCCAACTCAAATGTAAGACAGAGTTGTTGTTCAGTTGCTCAGTCGTGTCTGACTCTTTGTGACCTCATGGACTGCAGCAGCACTCCAGGCTTCCTTGTCCTTCAAAGAGAGAGGGAATCTGTTGATAAGAGGCCAGCCTCTCTGAGCAGGAGAGAGCAGATCTGGGTGCGTAAACGGAAGCTATGCAGTCAAGCAGTGTAGAGTGAGTCAGATGGAGGCAGCAGGAGCCTGGAGACAGAGCCAGTCTTGCCCCTGGTACGCGACCCAGACCTTCCCTGTGCCTCTGCTCCTTCATCCATCATGTAAGGGTGATGATACAAAGGTGCCTTGGAGAGTTCCTTCCTGAAATGACCAATAAAAATGAGGATAAAACATTGTGAAGATATAAAGTGCCATATGGATGCGCAACGTTTGTAGTTATTGGTTTTACATTCTGTAGGAGCAAGGACAAAAGGCGGGGTGACATGTGCGCCAGTCGGAATGGCCCTGAGCCTCCAGCTGGAACAGAGCCAGCTGTGGAGAAGGGCACCTTGGGCGCTTCATGGGCATTTCTGCAGAGTGAGGTCTGTCCTTGATGCAGTTCAGTCAGAGCACAATATGGTTATGGGACTCTGTGTGTGTGCACACGTGTGTGTGCTCGTGTGCTCAGTCATGTCCACTCTTTGCGACCCCATGGACTACAGCCCATGGGGCTGCTCTGTCCATGGAAATTTCCGGGCAAGAATACTGGAGTGGGTTGCCATTTTCTTCTCCAGAGGATCTTCCCAACCCAGGGATCAAACCCCTGTCTCTTGTGTCACTGGCAGTGGCAGGCTGATTCTTTACCACTGTGTCACCTGGGCGTCCCTGTGGGACATTAGAACAACTAATTGATTCAATGACAGTATTTGTAACAGACGAGTCAAATGAACGATCCACTTCTCCCGATTTAAAAGCATCTCTTTTAAACTCATTGATGGTGTATGGTACTAGTGAGGGCTAAATCAAAATGCAGATTTCCAGGCGATAGCCCTGGAGACACTAACGCTGCTTATGAGGCATAGACTGAGTGGCTCTGCAACAAGCTCCCCCAGGTTATTGTTATTTCCACATTGGTTTGGGAACACATGATGCAGGTAAATTGTGTATGTTCGTTCTTCTCTTACAAGAGGGAATAATCTGGAGAGAAGGAGGACCCAGTGAGGAGTGGGTTTATCACTTATTGAGGCGATGCAAGCTTCGGATCCAGACTATTGGCAGAGCCAGTGGTTGTGGACTGGATATTATTTGAAGGTGCTAAAAGATTCTGCTTAAAAAATGCCTCTCTCACTTCTGTTACAAACCCAACAATCCTCACATGACTCATTTTTCTGCATTAGGCCTTTAAAGCCTCCTGTTCAAGGGTAGTCGTTCTCTATAAGCCAACATGGCAGACTGGAAGGTCACTGGACTAGGAGTTGGAAAACCTGGTTTGGGGACTTATTGTATTTCTCACTTCTGCTCATCTGTCTCTAAGGTTACTGAAGCCTCGAGTTCCTTCTTCATAAGAAAGAGACAGATCAGCTCAGTCGCTTTCTGGGCTTTTTACTTAGCAGCAGTACTCTTTCGTCAAATTAAAGCTTGCTGAAGACCACCATATGTCAATTTAAAAATGTTGAGTT
>SJYW01018670.1:80283-105376 GCA_006410735.1 Raphicerus campestris | reverse complement strand
GGCTGCTCTGTCCATGGAAATTTCCGGGCAAGAATACTGGAGTGGGTTGCCATTTTCTTCTCCAGAGGATCTTCCCAACCCAGGGATCAAACCCCTGTCTCTTGTGTCACTGGCAGTGGCAGGCTGATTCTTTACCACTGTGTCACCTGGGCGTCCCTGTGGGACATTAGAACAACTAATTGATTCAATGACAGTATTTGTAACAGACGAGTCAAATGAACGATCCACTTCTCCCGATTTAAAAGCATCTCTTTTAAACTCATTGATGGTGTATGGTACTAGTGAGGGCTAAATCAAAATGCAGATTTCCAGGCGATAGCCCTGGAGACACTAACGCTGCTTATGAGGCATAGACTGAGTGGCTCTGCAACAAGCTCCCCCAGGTTATTGTTATTTCCACATTGGTTTGGGAACACATGATGCAGGTAAATTGTGTATGTTCGTTCTTCTCTTACAAGAGGGAATAATCTGGAGAGAAGGAGGACCCAGTGAGGAGTGGGTTTATCACTTATTGAGGCGATGCAAGCTTCGGATCCAGACTATTGGCAGAGCCAGTGGTTGTGGACTGGATATTATTTGAAGGTGCTAAAAGATTCTGCTTAAAAAATGCCTCTCTCACTTCTGTTACAAACCCAACAATCCTCACATGACTCATTTTTCTGCATTAGGCCTTTAAAGCCTCCTGTTCAAGGGTAGTCGTTCTCTATAAGCCAACATGGCAGACTGGAAGGTCACTGGACTAGGAGTTGGAAAACCTGGTTTGGGGACTTATTGTATTTCTCACTTCTGCTCATCTGTCTCTAAGGTTACTGAAGCCTCGAGTTCCTTCTTCATAAGAAAGAGACAGATCAGCTCAGTCGCTTTCTGGGCTTTTTACTTAGCAGCAGTACTCTTTCGTCAAATTAAAGCTTGCTGAAGACCACCATATGTCAATTTAAAAATGTTGAGTTTTAATTAAAAAACAGGCAGATGACAGAGAAGCCTGCGCTGCTTTCTTCTGCACAGCTTCCATTGCAGTGCTTCCTCCAGAACCCTAGGATTCTCACTCACATTTAGAAAATGGCTGCAAAAAGTGAGCTCCAGATTCTGTTCATGTTTTAAAAAATTGTTTATTCTACTTGGATGCGTTTTAAACTATTAAAAGCAATTGTATTTTGAGCTGTCAGTTCAAAGTAGTTTCTCAGAAAATATATTCATCTTAAAAAATCCAGAGAAAAATAGAACATTTAATAAAGATATTCTGGGACTTCCCTGGTGGTCCAATGGTTAAGAATCCACCTGCCCATGCAGGGGTCATGGGTTCAGTTCCTCCAGGAAGAGTCCACATGCCACAGAGTGCCCGTGCAACACAGCTGCTGAGCCTTCGCTCCAGAGCCTGGAAGCTGCAACTGCTAAGCCCACACACCACAAAGTGCTGAGGCCCGTGTGTCTAGAGCCTGTACTCGGCAACAAGGGACACGATCGGATGACAAGCCTGTGCACGGAAGCTAGAGAGGAGGACCCTCTAGTGGCAACTAGAGAAAACCCAAGCAAAAGGAAGACCCAATGTGGCCCAAAGAAATCAATTAATTTAAAAATTTATAAAAAACAAAGATATTTTGGTGAAGCATAGGAGTTAGTGAAGAAGGGACAGACTCGAAAGCAAAACACCTGAGAAAGGGGCTGAATCCAAGGGGCTGAGACATCCTGGAAAGTAATATGTCAGAGGCAGGGCATTCTTGGGGTAAATGGAAAAAAGCAATATAGCAGCAGTAATATCATCATTTCTATATTTTTTTGGATTCCTAAAATATTTGCTGCCTTCTCTCTTTTATCCTCATAACAGCTCCTCAATACAGGCACCTGTCCAACCTCTATGTTGGGGTTTCTCAGTCTCAGCACTACTGACATTCGGGGCTAGGTCGCTCTTCGTGGTGGGTACTGGCCTAAGCACTGTAGGAAGTTTGGCAGCATCCCTGGTCTCTATTCACCAGATGCCAGTAGGAACCTCTCCCCCAAATTGTGACAACTGAGAATGTTTCCAGACATGGGCCTGGGGTGCCTATGAGAAACACTGGTTTCCATAAAATAATTGAAATATGGAGAAGCTATGAGACTTGATCAAAATGGTACAGCTGTTGAGTTAGACCGTTTGTTCCCATCCTGGGCTCTTTCCCTTTGCAGTGCTACTTGAATGGAACCATTCATACTTTGCATATTTTTGCTTTGCTTTTTATCTGCTCCTGGCAACAGTTATATCTCCCAACCATCCATACTCTTTCCCAAAAATATACTTCTGAGACCTGTTTTCCAAAAAGAGCCATGACTTTCTGCAAGGGAGAATTTAGGTCAAGGATAAGGTCAGGTATGTACACACTTAGCACTCCTTGCTTGAAAGTATAGTTGCTATAGATTTTAAGCCCAAGGCTTTTGTGGGATGCTGGTCCTGACAGTTGATATAATTATAAAAGACATTCTTTGATGTACCATTAATTCAGCTGTCCTGGAGTGTTGACACCTCCTGCATGCTCCTTCTTTAATATTTTCTATTGAATCTTCAATGACCATTTAGAGAAATTAGCCATTAGTTAAAAAGCTCATCATGGTAATGAATTTCTCTACCCAGACTGATATCATGGTCTATAATTTTGAACCTTGATTGGTCTGGTATTGGAAAAATAATTTATTGCTTTGAAGAGTTATTGGATCGATACACTTGAAATAATGTGTTGGGTAACCATGCCAACACAACTCACATACAAGATTGGAAGGCGCAGTGGTTTTAAAATAATTTACAGAGAGATAATTAAGTCTAGTTGTGACAAGACAGAAGATAAATGATGATTCATTTGAAGCCTGCCAGTATTTCTTTCACTGAAAAAAAAAAATAAGGCAAGTATGCTGCTGCTGCTAAGTCACTTCAGTCATGTCTGACTCCGTGCGACTCCATAGACGGCAGCCCACCAGGCTCCCCCATCCCTGGGATTCTCCAGGCAAGAACACTGGAGTGGGTTGCCGTTTCCTTCTCCAATGCATGAAAGTGAAAAGTGAAAGTGAAGTCGCTCAGTCGCGTCCGACTCTTAGCAACCCCATGGAACACAGCCCACCAGGCTCCTCCATCCGTGGGATTCTCCAGGCAAGAGTACTGGAGTGGGGTGCCATTGTGCAAGCATTAAATCTAATAAATGATTCACTGAACAAAATTTCCAGATTATTTCCCTAAGAGGAGGATTCCTTTTATGTGTCCTTCACATTTGAGCTCATCTTACTTCAGCCTCTTCTCAAGGACTTCAAGGCACTCATTTTTTTTCTTCATGGTTAAAAGTACACAAGGAATGAATATGCAGGAGGGCAGTGGTGGTCAGGGTCAAACATGGTGAAACTAGGATGATCTCCCAGCTTTTCCTTGGTGAACCTTTCTCCTGTTCAGCACCTCACTTCTTTCTCAATCTTTTTGTGTTTAACATGGTTCTCAGTCAGTATCAACTACTCCCAGCAAAACAAATATGGAACTCCAGAATGATTTTCTAGGTTGTACCTTTTGCCAGCATTTCGAGCTGAGATACTCCTATTTCTGGCAATGTACGTAAACTCTCTTAGGATGGATGCTTAGGTTGCTTTCCTGTCTCAGCTATTACAAATAGTGCAGCTGTGAGCACTGAGGGCCATGTATCTCCTTNCAGGGATTCATCGCCAGCAGAAATAGGAGTGGGTTTCAATTGCATTCTGCTCTGTGAAAGAATTCAGACTCAAAAGGCTAAAAATAGAAAAATGCATAAAGGAAGAAAACAGAAGTGTTAAAGGCTGGTGTTAGGGCAGGAAGAAGGAAAGGAATCATTTATAAAGGAATCATTGGAAGTGATGGATCTGTTCTGTATGTTCACTGTGGTGTGATTATGTAATAGCATGGATGTGTTTAAAAAATATAAACCGATATATAAGGTCATCCGTGGGGGCCCAGCAGTAAAGAATGTGCTTGTAATGCAGGAGGCGCGGGTTTGATCCCTGGGTCAAGAAGATCCCCTGGAGGAGGGCACGGAAACCCACTCCAGTATTCTTGTCTGGAGAACCCCTTGGATAGAAGAGCGTTGTGGGCTATAGTCCATAGGGTTGAAAAGAATCGAACAAGATTGAAGTGACTGAGCAAGCATGCACCCATACTATATAAATTGTATGGACATTGTGCCTCGATAATCTTGCTTAGAAGAAAAAAAAAACTGATGTAGGATTCTTGGTTTTTGTAACAGGCAGAATTTGGATTTCCCAAAATTCTTCTCCTTGTAGAAATAGACAGACTTGAGCCAATCAAAAAACTCCATGGATAACATATATAATAGAACTAGGTAATAAAATGGAGTAGGCAATGGCAAGCCACTCCAGTGTTCTTGCCTGGAAAATCCCACGGACGGAGGAGCCTGGTAGGCTGCAGTCCATGAGATCGCTAAGAGTCAGACATGACTGAGCAACTTCACTTTCAATTTTCACTTTCATACATTGGAGAAGGAAATGGCAACCCACTCCAGCGTTCTTGCCCGGAGAATCCCGGGGCGGGGGAGCCTGGTGGACTGCCATCTCTGGGGTCCCACAGAGTTGGACACGACTGAAGTGACTTAGCAGGTGATAAAATGTCCTCATTAATTCCCAGATTTGAGCACATGGAGACAAATCAGTGACAGCTACAAGACATGCATTGTGTCAGGATCTGTCTGGGCAGAGCATTGGGGCAAGGCTAGAACAGCCATCAGATAGTCACTGAAACACTTAGAGGGCCAGTTTGCGGACATGGGCTGAACTTGAGAAAGCTTCTGTACTTGATAGTGAATAAACGCAAGAAGTCCTTGGAAGTGTTGTAAGGGGCTTGTATAGTTCCTGCCTGTGAACGCTCAGAATGAACCAGCAGAAGCTCCCTTGCTGGACAAAGCCCCACGCTAAGAGAAACTCCTGGGAATAGTATCTGAGTGGCCCAGAGAGAATGGAGACAGTGTGGCAGAGAATGTCCAGGTTAGAGTCAGAGAGGCAAAAACCAGGTCAAAACGTGTGCCGCCGTGCTTTATCACACTGCAGAGATGCCAAAGGAAGCAGTGTACCTGTGAATTTTGAAATGCTATCCAGAGCCAACCTTTTCATTTTCGTTCACATAAAGATGAGCAAGAAAAAAGAATTGAGATCAGATTATTTGCAATATTATTAAAGGAAGAGGAGTGGAATAGAACCCTCAAACTCAGCCAGTATAAGATTTGCCATAAATATGGGACTGCAAAAAATATAAGTACAAGTTATTATTTCAAAATTAGCTAAAAGATACTAAGAAAATGAAACCACATCTGAAGAAAGCCAACATAAATCAGAATTTGAAAAATTCAGAAGTGAGATATTATGTATCAGGAAATAATTAGATATAAAATAATTAGAAATGAAAAGAAGCGAAAAGACTAAGCTAAATGGAACACCTGAGTAAATAATACCTTTAGAAAAATATAAAGTGAAAATAAAGACTTCAAAAATAAAAAACTGATGAAAGTGAAAAACAATCTGAGAGAAAAATGTTAATAAAAATATCTGAAGTATGATTGCAGTAGTCCTTCTAATGTTCCTCTCTCCACTCAGCATGGTAGAAAACAGAATAATTACTAAATCTACAATTTTTAAAAATTATAAAAACAAAAGGTTTGAAATAATGGTTACTACTTGAGAAAGTTGACCCAGAACAATTCATATCTTGATAAATTCTATTAAAATTATAGGACATTAAAGAAAAATAATTATTGGACATCCAGAAAAAAAATACCTGGTTACTTATAAGGGAAGGAAACTCACATCATCATGAACTTTTAAGTTGCAAAGCTTTCAACAAGATCATTGGAGTATTAGATTCAAGATACTCATGGGAAAAAAAAAAAAATGTGACCCAATGATTGGATCAAGTCAAAATGACTTTCCAGTATTAAAGTCACAAACTCTTACCTCTGTGCAAAAATTCAGGAAATATTGTCCTTCTAAGTTACTCTTATAAAATTTACTAGAAGGTGAGCTTCAAACAAAATGGCCAGAGACATTGATATAAAGCTGGAGGGTAAAGTTTAATTATATATTTGCTCATAAAATTAATACTAAATGAGGACTAGAAAGGAAAAAAGTATGTTGTAACTATATAAATAGTCAGAAATNGAGCTGCAGAGTTGGGCACGACTGAAGTGACTTAGCATGCACACAATGCAGTATTCACCTGCAGTTCAGTTTGATAATCTTTTTAGTGCTTCCATTTCATTTATTGTGATTCTCAGGCATGTCCCTGGAAAGGCTGATTCTCTCTGAGTAAGCCAAAAATAGATCTATTTTTAATATTGGTACTTCTGCCTTTTACAAAGTAGAAATACAGAAAGAGCTTGGCCTCTAACTAACCACACACACACACACACACACAAATAGATTATGCACAAAATCATAACATTTCTTGTATCCATTGAAGAATTAAGATTGTAGTACATCCAACTAGCCTGATTTCTTAAGAAAGAAGGGCTCCTCCAAGGACAAACATCATTTTTGATGTGAGCATCATTTCTTCTGTGGCAGAAGAAGGCAGGACCTCCATGCAAGTTGTAACAAAAAATTCAAGTAAAAAATTTTTTTGGTTTGATAAAGATGGAGTGTGGCTGGTCTGAGGGTTCAAAACCCCTGGGGCCTTAATCCATGAGGGAAATCCACACCCATCCATGGACTGTTCTAGAAATCAGTGCCCTCATGAGCAAGACTGAAAGTGCAGATTGGCAGGACAAAGCCTCCAGCAGCGATGGGTCTGAAGGAGGAGCAGAAGTTCACTTGGTTCGTTTGCCATGGAGGAGCAAAACCCACAAGCTGCTGTGGGAAAAGTGGTGTACCCCGTAGCCCTCCAAGGCACTGGGTAAAAAACCCATTGCGCCTGGAGTAAGAATCCTGTACTTTCGGGGGGCCCACACTGTTTACGTTCTCAAAACCCTGGAGGAGGAGCAGAACCACTGAGAAAGCCCTGCCTGTAAGATCCAGGGATTCATCGCCAGCAGAAACAGGAGTGGGTTTCAATTGCATTCTGCTCTGTGAAAGAATTCAGACTCAAAAGGCTAAAAATAGAAAAATGCATAGAGGAAGAAAACAGAAGTGTTAAAGGCTGGTGTTAGGGCAGGAAGAAGGAAAGGAATCATTTATAAAGGAATCATTGGAAGCGATGGATCTGTTCTGTATGTTCACTGTGGTGTGATTATGTAATAGCATGGATTTGTTTAAAAAATATAAACCAATATATAAGGTCATCCGTGGGGGCCCAGCAGTAAAGAATGTGCTTGTAATGCAGGAGGCGAGGGTTTGACCCCTGGGTCAAGAAGATCCCCTGGAGGAGGGCACGGAAACCCACTCCAGTATTCTTGTCTGGAGAACCCCTTGGATAGAAGAGCGTTGTGGGCTATAGTCCATAGGGTTGAAAAGAATCGAACAAGATTGAAGTGACTGAGCAAGCATGCACCCATACTATATAAATTGTATGGACATTGTGCCTCGATAATCTTGCTTAGAAGAAAAAAAAAACTGATGTAGGATTCTTGGTTTTTGTAACAGGCAGAATTTGGATTTCCCAAAATTCTTCTCCTTGTAGAAATAGACAGACTTGAGCCAATCAAAAAACTCCATGGATAACATATATAATAGAACTAGGTAATAAAATGGAGTAGGCAATGGCAAGCCACTCCAGTGTTCTTGCCTGGAAAATCCCACGGACGGAGGAGCCTGGTAGGCTGCAGTCCATGAGATCGCTAAGAGTCAGACATGACTGAGCAACTTCACTTTCAATTTTCACTTTCATACATTGGAGAAGGAAATGGCAACCCACTCCAGCGTTCTTGCCCGGAGAATCCCGGGGCGGGGGAGCCTGGTGGACTGCCATCTCTGGGGTCCCACAGAGTTGGACACGACTGAAGTGACTTAGCAGGTGATAAAATGTCCTCATTAATTCCCAGATTTGAGCACATGGAGACAAATCAGTGACAGCTACAAGACATGCATTGTGTCAGGATCTGTCTGGGCAGAGCATTGGGGCAAGGCTAGAACAGCCATCAGATAGTCACTGAAACACTTAGAGGGCCAGTTTGCAGACATGGGCTGAACTTGAGAAAGCTTCTGTACTTGATAGTGAATAAACGCAAGAAGTCCTTGGAAGTGTTGTAAGGGGCTTGTATAGTTCCTGCCTGTGAACGCTCAGAATGAACCAGCAGAAGCTCCCTTGCTGGACAAAGCCCCACGCTAAGAGAAACTCCTGGGAATAGTATCTGAGTGGCCCAGAGAGAATGGAGACAGTGTGGCAGAGAATGTCCAGGTTAGAGTCAGAGAGGCAAAAACCAGGTCAAAACGTGTGCCGCCGTGCTTTATCACACTGCAGAGATGCCAAAGGAAGCAGTGTACCTGTGAATTTTGAAATGCTATCCAGAGCCAACCTTTTCATTTTCGTTCACATAAAGATGAGCAAGAAAAAAGAATTGAGATCAGATTATTTGCAATATTATTAAAGGAAGAGGAGTGGAATAGAACCCTCAAACTCAGCCAGTATAAGATTTGCCATAAATATGGGACTGCAAAAAATATAAGTACAAGTTATTATTTCAAAATTAGCTAAAAGATACTAAGAAAATGAAACCACATCTGAAGAAAGCCAACATAAATCAGAATTTGGAAAATTCAGAAGTGAGATATTATGTATCAGGAAATAATTAGATATAAAATAGTTAGAAATGAAAAGAAGCAAAAAGACTAAGCTAAATGGAACACCTGAGTAAATGATACCTTTAGAAAAATATAAAGTGAAAATAAAGACTTCAAAAATAAAAAACTGATGAAAGTGAAAAACAATCTGAGAGAAAAATGTTAATAAAAATATCTGAAGTATGATTGCAGTAGTCCTTCTAATGTTCCTCTCTCCACTCAGCATGGTAGAAAACAGAATAATTACTAAATCTACAATTTTTAAAAATTATAAAAACAAAAGGTTTGAAATAATGGTTACTACTTGAGAAAGTTGACCCAGAACAATTCATATCTTGATAAATTCTATTAAAATTATAGGACATTAAAGAAAAATAATTATTGGACATCCAGAAAAAAAATACCTGGTTACTTATAAGGGAAGGAAACTCACATCATCATGAACTTTTAAGCTGCAAAGCTTTCAACAAGATCATTGGAGTATTAGATTCAAGATACTCATGGGGAAAAAAAAAATGTGACCCAATGATTGGATCAAGTCAAAATGACTTTCCAGTATTAAAGTCACAAACTCTTACCTCTGTGCAAAAATTCAGGAAATATTGTCCTTCTAAGTTACTCTTCTAAAATTTACTAGAAGCTGAGCTTCAAACAAAATGGCCAGAGACACTGATATAAAGCTGGAGGGTAAAGTTTAATTATATATTTGCTCATAAAATTAATACTAAATGAGGACTAGAAAGGAAAAAAGTCTGTTGTAACTATATAAATAGTCAGAAATTGAAAGAGACGAGAAAATAAGAGCAGAAATAGTTAACTGCTTTTGTTGATCACTGTGATTGATAATGTTAATATTGGTATTGTTTTTCTGAGGTTGTTGTAATATTGCTTAATTGCTAAATCATGTTCTACTTCTTTGCTACCCCATGGACTGTAGCCCACCAGGCTCTTTTGGATTGAGCAAATATATCTGGCATACTACTCTCTTCCCTAGTGCTCCTGAAAACCAGCTTCTCAGGAAAGAGACATGAGATACAGGTATAAGACAGACAAGCTTAAGTCAATAGCCTGCCTTTCTAAAATCAAATTAGAAGTATTATTATGAATTTGTTAGGCTCTTTTTCTTTAAAAATGTGATGTGATGTGTGTGTGTGTATGTGTATTCCAGTTCTGCCCACTTAAAACACCAAGATAATGACTAGCCCTGTGGCAGGGACCACCCCTGGAGCCCAGATGGTGCCTAGTAAGTAACAGGATCGCTCTCTTAAANAGTAGCCTGCCTTTCTAAAATCAAATTAGAAGTATTATTATGGAAAAAAAGCATTATTATGAATTTGTTAGGCTCTTTTTCTTTAAAAATGTGATGTGATGTGTGTGTGTGTGTGTGTATTCCAGCTCTGCCCACTTAAAACACCAAGATAATGACTAGCCCTGTGGCAGGGACCACCCCTGGAGCCCAGATGGTGCCTAGTAACAGGATCGCTCTCTTAAACAAAGAAACGAAGGCATCCTGGAGTAATGTCTGATTGCAGGGGCCTGGGTCAAAAGTTTTTAAGATAATCCTGAGACATTTTGTCACTGCAGACATAAACCAAGCTATCAAAGACTATAAGAGCCAAAGCTGAAGGACTCAGAGCCACTCAGAGGCTCCCAGTGTCTAAAGATGTAAAAATGTGTATGTCAATGAGTGTGATAACCATAATGGTTTGTAAGATATGAGTGTTTAAATATGAGTTCATAATGATTCTTTATAAAGAAATTAAGTATTCACATTGGGAAGATGATCAGAAACCAACTCAGTATTCTAGTGGATATACCCTGTATCCGTGGTAGAGTCTTGACTTGAGCTAACTCTGGATTTCTGCTGCCTAGAAATTGAGAGTTTGAACATGACAAGTACAAGTTCCTTATTTGAGAACTCTGGTCTTTTTGTAAGTTGACATTGGGACTGAAGTTGCATTTTTGAGTGGCCATTTTGGGAGTTCTGGGAGAGAGATCCAGAGAGTGATCCAGAGGNATTAATTATTCACATTGGGAAGATGATCAGAAACCAACTCAGTATTCTAGTGGATATACACTGTATCTGTGGTAGAGTCTTGACTTGAGCTAACTCTGGATTTCTGCTGCCTAGAAATTGAGTTTGAACGCGACAAGTACAAGTTCCTTATTTGAGAACTCTGGTCTTTTTGTAAATTGACATTGGGACTGAAGTTGCATTTTTGAGTGGCCATTTTGGGAGTTCTGGGAGAGAGATCCAGAGAGTGATCCAGAGGAAACGGAGCGTGCTGTGGCCCAGAGGCACGGTCAGGCCAGAGGACCTCAAGGTACCTTCTGGCTTTCCAATTCCTGTTTTGGATCAGAGCCAGACCCACCGACAGTGCTTGCCCTTAGGCTCTGGGAAATCTCACTGANGGAAACGGAGCGTGCTGTGGCCCAGAGGCACGGTCAGGCCAGAGGACCTCAAGGTACCTTCTGGCTTTCCAATTCCTGTTTTGGATCAGAGCCAGACCCACCGACAGTGCTTGCCTTTAGGCTCTGGGAAATCTCCACTGAGGGCTTATAATAAATCACCCTTTATTTATGGTCTGTTAAGTGGGCAGTGACCTGGACCCAGCCAATCTCTGTTGTTTTGTTTTTAGATGTAGCAATCACTCATGTCGATGGAGCTCTTTTCCCTTTATGGCAAATAAAGGACCAACCTAAGGAACAGGCACATTTGTATCTTTGGGGAGATGCTAAACAAAGACCAAATCAGCACGTGTTACTCTAGCAGAGTGGAAAATAAATCAGATTAGGAGTTGTAGGAGAGAAGGTCGATTTCCTGCCGCTCCCTAGCTGTTTGAATTCAGGCAAGGAACTCTTCTGAATATATATGACTGATCTATGAGATAAAGACAACAATATCTATCACTCAGGATTGGGGTAAAGACTTAATGAGATTAATTGAAATAATAGATGCAAATGGATTGATAAAACACGTCACTATAAAATAGAAATAGTGTAATTTGAAGAAAAAAACAAAGTAAGAAGGTCACAGTGACCCAATTTTCTTATGTATTTGTCTTTCTTTTATCCTCTCTAGGTTAGAAATACATAACTCAGTTTCCAAGGCTGTTTAAACTCTATGAGAAACATAAACTTTTTAGTGAGGATTTTTCTTGGTTTAGCCTAAAACCAGGAAGGGAAGAAACAAATCTTAAGCATAAACCACACTTTTGGGCAGTTTATTAAGTCTCTCCTTTTTCATCGCCACTTCTTTTTCTTTCACATCCATAACCCAGTAACTTTGTAAGAAATACCTAAAGAAAGAGAAAAATTCTTAGCTAATATAGATGAAAAGTAGCTTTGACCTGATTGCTGGGTAACCTGGAAATGTCAGTTCAATAATTCATTAGGTAGGAATTTGGGAATGAGCTTTAAAGATGGTTTCCAAGATTAATCGAAGAGCTCACATGACCATGTGTACATGTGGAGGGGGAGGGGCATCAGGAGCTTTATTAAGCTAGTGGTTATTAAATGTCCTGTTCTGATGATTTTATTTTTTAATTCTGGTAACATATATAAAATATAAAGTTTACTACTTCCAGCATTTTTAAGTGTACAGTTCAGTAGTATTAAGTACATCCCCCTGAAAATCTAAACCTATTAAACAATAACCATTCGAATTATTTTAGGACATTTTTTCTCTTGAACTGCCTGGTAAAGTACATCAGAGATCAGCAGCAGTGTATCCTGTGCCTTGTATATGACATGTATATACATCATTCTTAGATTACAAAAACTGGCACCAAGTCCAAAGTGCTTGTACAAAAAGTGACACAGCTTGCTTAATAATTAAAGGATTCTCCTGACAACAGTGATGTACATTCAAATATCAAAACCTGCGCTCAGATTTAAGGGCTGAATTTGTGCTGATTTAGTTTATTTTGCTCACTGATGAATCTGTTCTTTAAGTGGTAGAAGTGGTAGTAGTTATTAGGATGTTGATTTCATGGAGCAGCTGATTTGGACAGGAGCCCCTTACTTGGCTAAGTTTATGAGCTCTGGCCTCCCCTGCTTGCTCTGGGTTGCGAGTGTGGTCTCCCAGGCCCATCAAGAGATGCACATTATTGATTCCTTTCTGCAGGGGAACTTGGTTGATATTTCCTCCATGACATATGCTTGTATGGCAATCGAAAAATTCTTCCAAGTTCATTTTTATGCCCACCTGAAGCAGTTGTCAAAAAAAAGTCTCTTTCTCTATTGCCTTTCTAACCTGAATACTCAAAACAACTCGAGGTCAAATCAGTTTCACAGAACAGTAGACTGTTGGGAAGGAAATCCACTAGAGGTGCAAATGGCAAAGGGTTTTTGTTGTCATTTTTCTTAGATCTAGAAAAACACTTGGAATTTAAAAAGAATTAAAATTAATCGATAATCTCTCTTCTCCCTAATCAACTCCTTAGACTTTGAAGTTTTAATAAAGGTCAACAAAGTCCTGTGTTACTTGCAGGATGCAGCTGTACACAAGATAACGCATGTACACATTCTGCTCATGCTGGGGCTACAGAGAGCCTGGAGGGGCTTTCACAGAGGCTTCTTCTCCTGGCGTGACACGGATTGTTATTCCTATTATCATTTACTCTTCCATCTGAGGAGAACAGGCAGAACTGTCACAGCAGGAGAAAACAAGGAGGCAACAAAAATCAATGTTCTTCTCCAGATGGCAGGAAGTTATCTTGCAAAGTTTGAAATACTATTTAGGTAGAGTGAAAAAAGGAGGAGGTCTGCCACCCTTCATCCAGAGCACTTCAGACTGTCATAAATTAGTTCAGTTGTTCCATAGACACCTTTATGAGAAACAATGGAATGCAAAATAACTGGAGCTGTAGCAGGAATGATTTAAATGANAGGTAGAGTGAAAAAAGGAGGAGGTCTGCCACCCTTCATCCAGAGCACTTCAGACTGTCATAAATTAGTTCAGTTGTTCCATAGACACCTTTATGAGAAACAATGGAATGCAAAATAACTGGAGCTGTAGCAGGAATGATTTAAATGAATGTTTATTCATAATTGAATCATATTGTTAATAATCTGCTGAAGATAAAATGGTATAATGTATCAATTTCCCTGAAAATACACTGGTATGACTAAGCAAAGAACTCCTACCAAGCCTTTTAAAGAAATAACCAATTATCAGTTCATATTTAAAATAAGAGAATCAAAGAAAATTAGCTACTGGTTTCCATTTCCATCTCCAATTTCCATAATCTTTATTAATCACTAATTTTATATCTTGAAAAGCAGTGCATTCAAATAAAAGTACTTAAACACATATGCCAAAAGAAAATAACAAAACCAGGGCCAAAAGAAAAAAACAAAACCAGGAGCAAATGCTTTACCACTTATGAAAAGTGGCAGTAAAATAATTTTGATACCAGTCAAGCTTTGTGACATTATTATTCATGCAGAGAGAGTTAGAAATTAACTTGTGTAATTCTGTCCAACTATGGAAATAAAAGAAACTAACCAAGTGAGAACGAGCAAGAATCTGAGCTTGCTATAGCACGAGTCACCCAAGGCAGTAGCCTTTGGGCAGAGACAAAGGCAGGCAGAGGGGTGGGAAAGCCAATGGGATGGTTGGCGTGGGGGAGACAGGCCAGCTAGAGGCAGGCACCTTGTGTGATTAGTTGACAGTGGATTTTGGCTTTCTCTTGCTAGTCCAAAGTTGTAAGCAAGAACAGACACTGATGGGAAAGCTGTCAGGTTTTAATCAATTCCTAGCCATTTGGGGCTGATTGTTACAGGAGTTATTGTCTGGCTTCTTGAATCGTTGGCAAGAGCAATCTGATTTCCTACAAGTCTGCCTTACATGAGACTGATTTCCTGGCCTCCTTATTGCAGATAATGGGATGGTTGGTTCCTAGGATAGGTTGCTTTAGATTGTGGGTCAGAGTTCCGTTTTTATGTAGGGACTGGTCACTATCCACTTGTGTGTTCAGTCTCTCAAACAGATGTGAAAGACAAAACACACAGGACAAATAAAGAGATGGTTTAAGCTGTTACAAAAGGGAGGACATTCATTAGTGTGAAATGTCTCACAGAAGAGAGAGTTTTATAAAGCAAGTAAAAGCGTTGCAGGGAAGCGTGGAGCTGGGTCTCATTAGAGCTACTGAGAAAGGATGGAGATTTGACTTATCTTGGCAAATGCTACAGCAAGTGATCATTTGCAATTAGGTCCCATAACATAATTCAGGGGAGGAATTTCTCAACCTTTGTTGCCTTCCAGGAGCCGAGGGATTTTCAGTATCATCGTAAGTAAGCAATGGGTTGTTTGATATAAGGCAAGTGCGTTGTTAGTCATAAGGACATAACAGTCGTGTCTGACTCTTTGTCGCCTCATGGACTTAGCCCACCAGGCTCCTCTGTCCACGGGATTCTCCAGGCAAGGATACTGGTTGGATTGCGTTCCCTTCTCCAGGGGATCTTCCCGACCCAGGTCTCCATTGCAGGTGGATTCATTATTGTCTGAACAGCTTCCTGTTTCGTCTCGCTACTGTCATTACAGTAAAGGTGTATTTGTAAGTCCAATTTGTTTGCAAGTCCCACAGTTAGCCTAGGTAGCCAACTAACACAATCGGCTACATAGAACCATAGCGTAATTGGTTTATAATACTTATCACACAAATAATACATGCAAAACAAGCACAAAAAATGGAACATTTAAAATCTTACAGTGCGGTACCTTGAAGTGTACAGTGGAGCGGTCCAGCAGCTGGCATTCAGGAGCTGGCCTTGAGTGAACAGGAAAGAAGAGTCACTGGCTGGAGGAGGGAGAGGGGGCGGAAAACGCAAGAGCGGAAGGGTCGTCAGCGATAGGAGATGGAGGGCGAGCTGCGATCTCGCTCGCTCCTGACATGATGGTGTAGCTTCCCTGCTGGCTTCATTTCTGTCTACCCTCTTGAAAGAATGATTCAGTGATATCTGGGTAGTAGCTCTTGTTTTTCTTTTTTTCTCGTCTGGTGACATGGTAGCACTGGACTGTGTTCTCAATGGCTGTTGCAACCTTTGTGCACCATCGTATGTTCAGGCTCTATGCCTTAAAATTGAGCAGTGCCACCTCAATAAAGGCACAAAGGCACAACCGCTTGCAGCGGATACATACATGTGACAGCGTACACCCAACACGAGAGCTAACTTATATGATCAGACACGCGAACATACGTTCACAGCGTTCAACATTCACAACCTGAAGGTCTTTCGGTAGGAATCTTAATGTATGCTGGTTCTAGCCTGAACCAATTCCATAATGTGTTAGCGTGAGAATTCTGCAGAGAGCGCCATCGCTGCTGACTAGAGTGATGTGGGTAGGCTTCAGGGATGTACACATCTCGACTGGACTTTGAAGGAAGGCTAGAATCTCCTTGGGCATTGCAGGTGCGTAAAATGGAAGGCAGCGTGACCCAAGGCATGGGTACAAAAGCTGTCGTGGCCTTGTCAGGGCTCTGTGTAGGGAAAGTTGGCCAAGTTAACCTGGGCAAGTAAAGGTGGAGATGGATCACAGAGGGACCGGGGAATCCAGATACCGTTTATCAGACAGTGAGAAGATAGTGACGATCTAGGGGCAAGAGAATAACGTGTCAAAGGCATTCTTTGGGTAGATCAATCTCATGGTGATATAGAGGTGTATAGAGACTCATGGGATGAAGATGAGGACAACTGCTATCTTTTTCTCCTCCAGTTTGCATTCCACCTTCCTCTAGTGATAGCACATAAGATTTCTTTCTTTTTCTTTTTTCTTTTTTTTTTTGGCCACATTGCATGGCTTGTAGGGTCTTAGATCCCTGGTCAGGGATTGAACCCAAGGCCTCAGCAGTGAAAGCTCCGTGTCCTAAGCTGTGGACCGCCAGGGAAGTCCCTAAAATTTTATTTTTCTTTGGATGAAGGTCCCTTCCCACAGTTTCTTATGAAGTCTAAACTGACTTCTTTTGAGGTGCCTATGGGATAACCACATGGAAATGTCTAGGAAATAGTTTAGTATATATATGAAAGTTGCTCTTTGCGATCCCATGGACTATACAGTTCATGGGATTCTCCAGGCCAGAATGCTGGAGTGGGTAGCCATTCCCTTCTCCAGAGGATCTTCCCAACCCAGGGGTTGAATCCAGGTCTCCCATATTGCAGGTGGATTCTTTACCAGCTGAACCACCAGGGAAATTTCACCTTTTCTGGCCCCCAACTTCCTCTCCTTCTATCTAGCCATGTCAGTGACCTGTGCTAGCTTCCATCAAAATATCCTGCTTAGACATTTGGGTAAGTTTCTTGACTCATTTCTCTCCTTTATCTCACAAATTCAACCCACAATGAAGTCTTACCCATTTTATTTAGTAAATAAGATCTGAATGTATCCTTTGTCCTCGGTCACAACTATAACTCTCAGCCTCACCCCTCATCATCTCTTGCATGGACTCTGAATAGCAGCCCCCCTTATTCTGCATTTCTCCCTTTCCCTCTCAGTCCAATCCCTGTATTAACCTTGAGATTTTTACAAAAAATGCAAATATGTGCAAATATGGTTATGTAATTCCTTTGACTGTTCCTGTTTTCTGTTACCCTTAGAATAAATTCCTTTGTGTAAATTACAAAATCTCATATGACCTAGCTCTTTTTTCTTGTTATCTTGTTATTTCTCATTTCTAACCTTTCTCTGTTATACTTCAGTGAGATTGGCCTTCATTTAATTCTTTTGGATAAATCACTTTTTTTTTTGGCTGCCTGAAATCTTTTAAAATGTGCTTTTCTATTTCTTATAATTTTCTTTTCACCTCTAGATATACTTCTCTCCATATCTCCTCACTAATCTTCATTTATCCTTTAGCTATTAGCCTATACTTTATTCCCTTCATGGGGCAAATGAGCCTGAAACTTGTGGAAGAGGTCAGGACTAGAGATATACAGGCAACATAAAAACCCAAAATAGATGAAACTTCTTTGGGACATGTGGCTCCTTGAAGGGTATTTACCAATACTTAATAGAGTTCTTGTTGTTAAGTTGTGTCCAACTCCTTGCAGCCTCATGAAGTACAGCATGTAAGGCTTCTCTGTCCTTCACTATCTCCTGGGGTTTACACAAAATCATGTCCATTGAATCAGTGATGCCATCCAACCATCTCATCCTCTGTTGTCCCCTTCTCCTGTTGCCTTCAATCTTTCCCAGCATCAGGGTCTTTTCTAATGAGTTGACTTTCTGCATCAGGTGGCCAAAGTATTGGAGATTTAGCTTCAGCATAAGTCCTTCTAATGAGTATTCAGGGTGGATTACCTTTAGGATTGACTAATTTGATCTTGCTATCCAAGGGACTCTAAAGAGTCTTCTCCATCACCACCATTTGAAAACATCAGTTCTTCGGTGCTCAGCTTTTTGTGGTCCAACTCTCACATCCATACATGACTACTGGAAAAACCTTAACTTTGACTTAATGGAGAGACAGAACAAAATGGAGAGGCAGAACAAAATGAAGAGGCAGAACAAAATGAAAAGTTGATGGTAGATAGCTAAAAGGTACTAATTGAAGAGATTTAGGATAAGCTAGCAATCAACAGAATTAGGTGTATCATTGAGGTCTATTAGGGTTAAGGACTGAAAAACATTTTAGAGTTACTATTTAAGAATTGTTTGGTAATTTGAAAAGAGTAGTACACATGACCCTTGAACAAAGTACATGTTAGTGGTGTCAAAGCCATGCAGTTGAAATTCCACATATAATTTTGTAATTGACCCTCAGTATCCACAGTTCCTCATCCACAAATTCAGCCAACCCCAGATGGTGTAGGACTGTAATATGCATTGAAAAAAATCCACATATCAGTGGACCCATACCGTTCAAACCCATGCTGCTAAAGGTCAACTGTGGTAGCGCAGTAGGGAGGATAAAAGGCAAGTGGTATTGAGTCAGAGAGTAACAGAGTGGCAAGGATGTAGAGATAGCAAAGATAAAGAGGATTAAGGATGGCAAAGAACAGAAAGAGTTATTATAGTTTTGGGAGGATGAAGATGGATAGGCAAGATTTGTGTATATGTTATGAACCAGAGGTAAAATAATAGATCCAAGAGAATGAGAGAAGGTTAATCTCTTGCTTCATGTTCATGCTTCCTCTTAGAGGTGGTATCACAGACAAAGTGGCAGCATAAGGCGGCTGCTGCTGCTGCTGCTAAGTCGCTTCAGTTGTGTCCGACTCTGTGCGACCCCATAGACAGCAGCCCACCAGGCTCCTCCGCCCATGGGATTTTCCAGGCAAGACTACTGGGGTGGGGTGCCATTGCCTTCTCCGAGTATTTCATGCTAACCCCCACTTATTTACATGGGACGTGTTGGCCATTATTGGGAATCGGGTTTGTCAGGCTGGAGGGACCCTTCAGGAGCATGGCATAAGACTGCAATATGGCTAATCACAAGTCCTGTCTATGGTCATCTTTAATATTGGTATTGGAAGTTTCATTAATATTGATATTTGGTTGTTTATGATATTGTGAACATTTTTTCATTTTGTGATTATTTTTTAAGATTTGGATTTGTATTCATTAAAACAATTGGAATTGGAAAATGTCCATTTCCCTACTTAAATGCTCTCAGGTCCTTCCTACACCACCGGCTGGGCTAGGAAAGGAGAGTTTGTGTATCCGACAGACTGAAAAACAGAAGTATTGTTTTCCTTTTTCCAGGAGCAAGAACTCGGTCTACAGATAGAGTAGGTTGCCTCAGGGAGTAGTGAATTCCACACTAAGGGGCTTGTTCAAACTTCTGCGAGTCATTCAGATTGATGTGAAGCCTAGATGATTTTTAAAAGCACTTCTATCCACAATAAATTATGAATTTCATGTTTCTAAATGACTACAGACCCTGAATGTGAGCTACATGCAACATTAAGAGTAAATAGATATGGGCTGTTAACAAAATAAGCAGTGAAGTGGAAGGCTGATTTTGCAGACAAGCTTTGCCAAGGGTAATCTTTAAGACAACTGAGAGCTGATTCTATTAATGTTCATTGTTGCTCTTTTTAGATAGATCTCCATCTTGTGCATAACTTACAAGTTATATTTTCAAGAAGAATAAGTAGAGAGGATGGGAACCTTGGCATGTAATATCTGTCTGGAACCTCTATAGGCGATAACGTTTTGTATTCATGGAGAGTTCCAAAGACATTGGCTGGGGTTCACTTTCACCCACCTCTATGTGGAAGGTCCATGTTGTCATCTTTTCCCATCATTTCCTCTTTCATCCACCCTCTTTCAGATGAGAAAACTGAATTAGAGCAGTTGGGGAAGCTCCAAGGTCATGGAAGGAATCAATGGCGAGAAATCACCATATGTGTCAGGAGAGATCATCAATAACAGGATGGTCAATGGTGATTCATCCAGATTCTGTCTTGATGCTACATTTAGCCTGATGCTTAGCATTTCTGCATGCCCAGCACTCTGTGTGCATTTTCCTCTCAGTACAAATTGCATTACAGTGGATGCCCACATATTATTACTTGTAGAACAACTGAACACATATCAGAAATAGTAAAAGTTAAATTTATTTTATAAGGCTCATTTCTCCTGTCAAAACATTTGATCATTGCCTTTACCAATAATGAATTCCTTAATATTTTTGTTATTCAGAAAAAGTGTGATAAAAGCAAAGAACCATGAATTTTGGGGGGAAAAAACCATCCAACCGACCTCAAATATTTTCTAAGCTTTGTGCTTCATTAAAGATGGCAAGAGAAGGAGCCACAACAGAGAGACAGTCTCTCAGTGTGTTTTATGTATTTGACAAAAAAATGACCAACAGAACTATTCAACAATTGATTTCACAAATACAAATAGTGGAAAATTTTGATGAATTTGACTTAGGTTTTTGTTCAGATGATTCTATTTTTATATCCTTTTCTGAAGTAAAGATCGTTTTTAATTCTTACTGTAGGCAAGTTCAGTTCAGTCGCTCAGTCGTGTCCGACTCTTTGCGACCCCATGAATCACAGCATGCCAGGCCTCCCTGTCCATCACCAACTCCCGGAGTTCACTCAGAGTCACGTCCATCGAGTCAGTGATGCGTAAGTGCGCTTTAAAATGAGATCCTTGAACATAGTAAAATGTTTAATTAAATATAATATGTATCTCTCCAATGACCAAGCATGATAGAGTCGACGGTCCTTTTTCCCACCATTGATCCAAGGGGAATTCAATGGAATTTAATTCAACAAATATTTATTGAATACTACTCTGTTACAGACACTAGTATAGGAACCTGCCCTACATCAGTGAAAGATATAGTCACTGTCTTCAAGGACATCTGTGTTGTGGAGCAATTCACAGCCTTGTGAGACAGTATTTCTTACAACTCTTGAGTCCCATAGATTCTTATTTTGAAAGTCATTTCTGTTTTCAAAATCACATTAATTTGTTTATCTTGGTTGAAGGATTGTACCAATTTTTCTCTTTCAGTTTTCATAGAATAATATCAAGCATGGGATCTGAAAATGTCTTGATGAGAAACCCTGGCAGTGTTTCCCATGAATACACAGCGCCTGTGCTGCACTTCAAAACGTCTTAGTGAAATGAACATTTTCCCAGTCTGCAGCCTTTCTCAACTCATTTCATATATTTGTATGCATTTTAATGGGCATCTTATTTCTGAGTTAGTGCATGTCTTTTCTTATAAATAATATACAACAGATTATCAGAAGGATCAACAGGAAGATAAGAAAAAAGACTCCAAAATTACAGTTTCTACTTACTTTCCTTGGGAATGTTGACTGTGGATTGGAGAACAAAAGGAAGAGCTGATTTATTTGTGGGAAACCAAAAAGAAAATTAGAGTTTCTAGAAAATCAAGATGGTATGTTTTTCCTACTATTATAAGAGATAATGTCAAGTAATTGACTATTATCTTTTCTCTCAAGTCTCAGACATCAGTATTTCACTGTCTTGCAAATCATTTCAGTTTTTGTACCACTCTGAAGGCAAAGATAAATAATTAAATAGAGTAGGTAGTGTTTCTCAAACTTTGAGCTTACAGATCACCTGGGGGTTTTCATTAAAGCCCAAATTCTGATTCAGGGTCTGGAGTGGAAGCTGTCTTATTTTTGTTGTTTTTCAGCCACTAAGTCATATCCAACTCCTTGCGACCCATGGACTGCAGCACGTTAGGCTTCCCTGTCCTTCATGGTCTCCCGGAGTTTGCTCAAATTCATGTCCATTGAGACAGTGATGCTATCTAACTGTCTCATCCTCTGTCGTCCCCTTCTCCTCCTGCCCTCATTCTTTCCCAGCATCAGGGTCTTTTCCAGTGAGTCAGGTTTTCACATCAGGTGGCCAAAGTATTGGAGCTTCAGCTTCAGCATCAGTCCTTCCAGTGAATATTCAGTACTGACTTCCTTTAGGACAGACTAGTTCGATCTCCTTGCAGTCCAAGGGACTCTCAAGAGTCTTCTCCAGCACCACAGTTCAAAAACATCAATTCTTCAGCACTCAGCCTTCTTTACGGTGCAACTCTCATGTCTGTACATGACTTATATCTGGTTTAATACTGTAACTACCAGCCACAGGTGGCTACTGAGCATTTGACATGTGGCTAGTGCCCTCCACATTGTACAGTGTATGGTCAGGCTGTCAAGAATAGTCAGATGACAGATCAGTGACACTCTGTAAGATCTCTCTTATATGGGCATTCTGTTTCTTTTGTTATTTTCTAGATAGTAATGCATTTTGCTCATTTGATGATATTGAATTTTCTGGTAGAAGCTTTGAAAGCATATGTTTTATTTTTTTATTCTGGTAAATCTATGCAGCTCTGTCTGAGGAGAGCAAAGTTAGCTATGACCTTTTGTTAACTTTTCCATCTGAGATACCTCCAACAATGCCTAAAGTCAATGGCATATTAAACTGCTCAGTGAAAATGGATGTATTTCATTCATTCATGGAAAAAAATCTCTTCCTGTGCCAGATATTAGCATAAGTAGATTTGATAAGAAATAAGTATAATTTATTTCTTCATTTAAAATTTAAGAATTATTCATATCTTTTGTCTCTGTTAAAATAGTGTAAATACTAAATATTTAAATACTAAAGGTATAATCAATGGGTAAATCATCTAATATGTGTATTTCTTTTAACATTTTTCTTTTTCATGGCCACACTGTGCAGCCTGTGGGATCTTAGTTCTCAGACCAGGGGCTGAACCCTTGCCCTTGACAGTGAAAGCATGGAGTCCTAATCACTGGACCACCATGGAATTCCCATTAATATTTACTCTGTATAAACATAAAAATCCTTCCTTTGAGTGATTTATCCTGAAAAATAAATCTTCCCTAGGAGAATAAACAAAATCTGCTAGCTTAGTGCATTAAATGGGCACTGACTGAGTTGGTTGTACTTCCATAGATTTTTAAGATAATTTATTATTAGTAAGTATTTACATAATATTTATTATACATCAGGCACTAGTCTAAGTGATTTCAGATAATACTTATTTAGCCTTAACAACAATTATATTAGGTATTAGTATCTACCCCACTTATAAATAAGAAAACTAGAGAACAGATAAATGGAATTAATTTGCCAAAGGTCAGAGAGCTAACAAATAGAAAGCATGTTTGATAATTGTCAGAATCCATGCTGTAACTATCCGTGCCAGGCTGTGTACCACTTCAGTGTTGGCTTGGTATGAAAGGATAGGCTTTCTCACATTAGGCCCTGTATTTTAGGTATATATTATCAAAATCACTAATTCATTATCAGTCTTTAAAAGTGGGAGGCATTGTAACCATTTTTTGTTCTGCTTTTACTTATGGTCAAGCTGTTGAATTTTATATTCATATTTTAAGAAGCTTTGGAATTTAATTTCCCAGCTCTGTCTATTTGCAAATGGATTTGATTTTTAGAGAGCCCTTAATGTCATTCAGAACCAAATCTATGGCATAAGATGGATGGTTAAAAATTACTTATTCTTTTGATGACAAGAAAGAGAGTTGACATAAGTTGTGAGACATAATTGTAAAGATATGGGATGTTGTTAGCAACCTTGAGGCTGATAGTGAGAGCTTACTAGGGTTCTAGTATTTTCCAGCCACTGTTTTAGGTAATTAATTGATGTTATTTTGTTTAATCTTCATGGTAGCTCATAGTATTGTTTTTTCTAGCTTTCAGCTGAAAATAATGATATTTAAAGGCTTAGGTAATATTCTCAAGGTCACATAGCAAAAAGCAATATAAGGTTTAAAATTGAAGATTATGTAAATCTAAAACCCATGCTCTCTCCATGGCTTACACTGTTATGAAGTATTATCTCTCATATATTTGAATTACACTATGGACAACATCAATGGAGAAAATGCCTAATTTTTGGCAAATTAATTCCATTTATCTGTTCTCCAGTTTTCTTATTTATAAGTGGGGTAGATACTAATACCTAATATAATTNAGAAGAGGTGACTCATTGGAAAAGACTCTGATGCTGGGAGGGGTTGGGGGCAGGAGGAGAAGGGGACGACCAAGGATGAGATGGCTGGATGGCATCATGGACTCGATGGACGTGAGTTTGAGTGAACTCCGGGAGTTGGTGATGGACAGGGAGGCCTGGTGTGCTGCAATTCATGGGATGGCAAAGAGTTGGACACGACCGAGTGACTGAATTGAACTGACTGATATCTTTTTAAAAAAATTCCACATGAAAACTGTGTCATATGATATTTGTCATTGGCTGGCTTACTTCACTTTAGTATGATTAGCTCTAGGTCCATCCATGTTGCTGCAAATGGAATTAATTCATTCTAATTCAGCTCTCCAAGTAGGCCATAGGATCTGTCTATCTACTATTCAAGAAAGGACCAACTCCTTCTAAATTGTGCAAAGCCTTTCATAGTTATACCTCTCAGTTCATAAGGGAGGAATATGTGGGTGTGAAATTTGACGTGGTTTATCTAAGTGGTATTCTGAACAGTATGAAAAGGCAAAATGATAGGATACTGAAAGAGGAACTCCCCAGGTCAGTAGGTGCCCAATATGTTACTGGGGATAAGTGGAGAAATAACTCCAGAAAGAATGAAGGGATGGAGCCAAAGCAAAAACAATACCCAGTTGTGCATGTGACTGGTGATAGAAACGAGATCCGATGCTGTAAAGAGCAATATTGCCTAAGAACCTGGAATGTCAGGTCCATGAATCAAGGCAAATTGGAAGTGGTCAAACAAGAGATGGCAAGAATAAATGTCAACATTCTAGGAATCAGAGAACTAAAATGGACTGGAATGGGTGAATTTAACTCAGATGACCATTATATCTACTACTGCGGGCAGGAATCCCTCAGAAGAAATGGAGTAGCCATCATGGTTAACAAAAGAGTCCGAAATGCAGTACTTGGATGCA
>SJYW01018670.1:0-67808 GCA_006410735.1 Raphicerus campestris | reverse complement strand
TTATCTGATCAGTAGTGATTTATTTTATGTTCCTTGATATGCTTATTTATTTTTATTGAGGCATCTGGTTGTTTTACTCAGCAGCTAATCTTATGTTTAAGTTTTGATGCATGTGCAGAGATAATTCCGAATATCTGAAAAGGCTAAACTCATGTTTGTTCAGATTGCTGAGAAATCAGTCCTTGGTTCTTTCAGATGATTGTGAATCTTAAAAAAAATAAGGAGCTAAGTATTAAATGGTAGAGATACAGGTGAGGTACATAATGCATATCGTTATGTTTGAGGATGTGCATCATCAAACATTTGAAAATGAAGTTTGACAATAAAACAGGGTTCAAACATTTCCAAAAGTCTAGTTCTCCATCAGAGATTCATAGCAGTTATCGGAACACACAGCCAGATTTGAACGTTCAGTAACTTAATGACCGTTCATGGTACCACAGTAGATCTGTGCCAGAAATGTGTTGAATGGAGTCACTTGGGAGATGAAAATGGGGAATGGGGGAGATGACACGACAGAACAAAAAGTCCTGAGAATAGACAAATACAGACATTACTGCCACAATTCTTGTATAGAAAAGGAAGATGAGAAGAGAGGTCAACAGACAGCCTTTAGTCTCAAGACAGTGACATTTGCTCTCAAAAGGACCCTTGTCCCACAAGAGAGGTTGCCAAGGTGAAGTTAAGTAGTTCGTACTATTTTTCAAAGCAAATTTAGCAGGATCCCTTCATACTCAGCCACATGCATAGGCAAATGCCACACACAGTAACAAGCTACTGATGTCCTGCTAGAGAACTGAAATGTTTCAGGTAATTCACAGGTAGTGAAACTTAGTGAATAAAATTTTATTTTTCCTGAATTCAGTTAGAGTATCATTGTAAGGTCAAAACCAGCTGTGAGTGAAAAATGGCATAATCTCACTTAACCTAAGAGTGAGATTCCTTCCCAATATTAAAGATAGTAAATATATCAACATGCAAAGTTTAGGTCATAACATTAAATGGATAAATGATATTACCGGGCAATTAAGCAATTCACTTTTTCAGTGTAGGGTACTTGTTCTGTCTTCTCTATTTTAATGCCCCATCTTTATATTAGTTTCCATTTTGTAGTTCAACAACTGGTCTCAAGAGTTTCAGGGGAATTTAAGGAAGTAATAGGCTAAAGGGGTATATCCCTTCTGTGGGTATGAATGGTCTGAAATTTATAATTTCCCCTGAGAATTGTGACGTTTCTTAAGGCCAGAGAGTCCCAAAATACCCATTTATCTAGAGGTTCAAAAAGGCTAAATAGGAAGGAAAGTGAAAGTTGCACAGTAGTGTCCAACTCTTTGTGACCCCAAGGACTATACCCCAAGAATTCCATGGAATTCTCCAGGCCAGAATACCCTAGTGGGTAGCCTTTCCCTTCTCTAGAGGATCTTCCCAATCCAGGGATCGAACCAGGTCTCCCACATTGCAGGCAGCTTCTTTACTACCTGAGCTACCAGGGAAGCCCAGGAATACTGGAGTGGGTAGCCTATCTCTAATCCAGCAGATCTTTCCGGCTCAGAAATTGAACCGGGGTCTCTTGCACTGCAGGCGGCTTCTTTACCACCTGAACTATCACATAATCCCAAATAGGAAGCAAGTGGCACATAAAATTTCTGCAGCCTTATATCTTAAGCAAAATGTTGTGTTTGTGTGTATTTTTACTCTTTAGGTTCCCAAACTAGCAAAGGAGGACTGGGAAAGAGTCAACTCAGCCATAGGAAAAAGGGCTAATATCAGACTAATTCTCATTTTCTTTTGTGATGGAGTGACCAGGTTTGTGGATGGAAAAAGCAATAGACGTAATATATCTTCCCTTCAGGAAGGCTTTACTTTGCTCTCCAAGATATGCTCATAAACAAGCCAGAAACACACACACACACATATCATGGGTTATTTATGTCAGCTGTCAGATGTGTGGAGATCCAGGAGACTGTTTATCAATGTTTCAGAGTCAACACACCAGACCCCATTGAGAAGCTCAGTTCTCTAAGCTTGGATAAGGCTCAAAATGTACAACAGTGGCACCTCACAATCCCTTAGAATTCAGGATGATTTGCAGATGACTTAGCAAATGATTGACTTGAACTCAATGAATGAACATTGGGTAGAAAAAAATTCCATTATTTTTGAATTAATAGCTTTACAAAGCTGGAGGGAAAATAGTTATTTTAGGGATGAAAATGGAGAGGAATCTAGGTTATTCATGAATTGAATTGTTACCCCAGAAGATAAGCTGAAATCCTAAATGTCCATAGCTATGAATGTGACCTTACTTGGATATAGCCTTTGCAGTTATAATCCAGGTAAGCTATGTCAGTAGAGTGGGCCCTAACCTGTTGTCCTTACAAGAGGAGGAAATGCCATGTGAAGACAGAGGTACACAGGGAGAAAGTCATGAATGGTTACAGAGGGGGTGATCGGAGGGATGTAGCTGCAAGTCGAGAAAAGTCAAGGATTGTTGGCTACCACCAGAAGCTAGGGTGAGGAAAGGAAGGATTCTACCCAGAGTTTCTGATGGAGCGTGGTCCTCCCAACACCTTGATTTCAGACTTCTGTCCTCCAGAGTCACTGGAGCATAATTTCTACTGTGGTTTTTTGTTCGTTTTCTTTTTTAGCTGCCTCTAGTCTTAGTTGCTACACGTGGGATCTTCACTGCGTCATGTGGGATCTTTGACTGCAGCGCACAGACTCTCTAGTTGTGGGGTGCCAGCTCGGTACTTGTGGCTGGTAGCCTCAGTTATGTGCATGTGTGATTCGAGTTCCCCAGGCAAGGATCAAACCTGAGTCCCCTGTGTTGCAAGGTGGATTCTTAACCACTGGACCAGGAAAGTCCTGATTTCTGTCCGTTTCAGTGAGTCACATGTGGAACTTTGCTACAGCAGTTTGAAGAGATTAAGACAGTGACAAATAGCATGTGTTCTGTGAAAGAAATCTGTGTCTCTGAGGGCACTAAGGCACCTTTTAAACACCAGGGGTCTAGGGGTAAATCCAGGAAGCAGTTACTGTGACAGTGGGCACATGCTTTCACTCATTTGAGTCTGAGTTTGCTGAACTTTATAAAGAAGAGATACTGGTGTAAAATGAAATTCAATTGGCCTTTCCTAAGTAATATTCTGCCAGGCATATCTTTCCTCATAAAAAAAATAAATTTTATAAAATTTTGCCTAGTGCTTTAGGGAGCTCACAGACCTCTCTTAGCTTGGCACATGGTCCCCTGTTTAGATCTGCTTTAAACAATGCCAGGTGGTGCTAATGGTAAAGAACTGCCGGCCGATGCAGGAGACATAAGAGATGTGGGTTCAGTCCCTGGGTTGGGAAGATGTCCCGGAGGAGGACATGGAAACCCAGTCCAGCCTGGAGGTACAGGCAATTGGGTTTCAGAGTCTGACACCACTGAAGGAACTTTGTACACAACACCTCTCTAAAACCAAGCCAGCTGATGAAACTATGCTCTTTTTGTTCATCATGACAGTAATGATAGTTTCAATCAGCCAGGGCAGAGGTTTGAAGAAGACAGAGTCCTAAACGTACTTGATCTTCTGTTCTCCACCAGAAGAGAACTCCCAGGGGTGACGCATTCTCCAAGTTCATGCTGAAGGTCTGTCTCCATCACAGACCTTCTCCTCCTGTTTCATCATCTTCTCCCCAGTCGCTCTNATGTGTGTGTGCTAAGTCACTTCAGTTGTGTCTGACTCTTTGTGACCCTGTGGGCTATAGCCCACCGGGGTTCCTCCATCCATGGGATTCTCCAGGCAAAAATACTGAAGTGGGTTGCCATTTCCTTCTCCAGGGGATCTTCCTGACCTGCCTCACGGGCACAGATTCGATATCTAGTCGTGGAACTAAAAGCCCGCATGCTATGTGGCCAAAAAAATTTTTTTAAAGAAAGAAAAACTTACTAAGATGTATGTAATAGCTTTACCTCCGCCATCTTTACACACACACATTTCCGTTTTCATTCAGTGCATTTCACTTTCTAAATAGACACTAATATTTCTGTGTCTGTAAGGCTGTACCTTCAAGGACTAGAGTCCTGGACGTCACTGAAGCTGGTCTTGCTGCATTGGGTATGCTGTCTCACTGGAGCAGCACTCTCTTACATTCACTGCACCTGCCCTTCTACCTAGAGACCCGATCTTCTATATTCCCAACAGAACGTAATCCTCAGCCCTGACCCATTTTCTCTTTTTTTTTCACCCCTAGACTTACTGAAGGAATAGATCCAATGTCTGTCTCCACCTTCCACAGCATCCTTACCCTCTTCAGCCCTTAACAGTCTGACCCCAGCCCCCCAGCACTGCTTGAAATCGCTTTCTTTCAGGTCCACAGTGACAAAATTATTTTCATGGCTTTTCATTAATCTTCTTAGTTGACTTTTTCAAATCATTGTCACAGAGAAGCAAATTTGGAAGAACCTTTTGTATTACTTGATGTGCTGTTTGCAAAAATTTGTGAGCCGTGAAACTTTCTTATATAACGTCTTATCCAGAAGCCCAATAAAGGTAACGGGGCTGATTTGGTTGAACTGAGATGGGGCCTGGCTATAGCGTGTAATTAGAAATACCATTTAGATGCAGTTTAAAAAAAATCCTTACTTGGAAAGGCTTGAAAAATATAGTTTTTTTAGCTTTAATAAGGTACAGTTGACAGATAAATTTGTAATTATTTAAAGTGTACAATGTGATAGTCTAATATTCATATATACCGTGAAAGGATCCCCCTTGCCGTCTGGTTGGTTAATGCATGCATCGTGTCACATATTTTTCTTCTCTTTCTCCTCGTCTTCCTTTGGGTGAGAATATTTAGGTTCTATTCTCAGAAAATTTCCATTCTACAATACAGTGTTATCAACTATAGTCACCATGTTATACCTTAGAGCCCACCTTGTTCATCTTATAACTGAAAAGTTTGTGCCTTTTTGCCAACACTGTGTCCCCCAAACCACCCAGACTCTGAGAGCCACTTCTCTGCTCTGTTTCCATGCACCCCACTTTGTTGTTATTATTGTTTTTAGATTCACATGTAAGTGAGAATCTGTGGGATTTGACTTGTTCTGGCTTGTTTCACTTAGCCTAGTGACTTCTAGGTTCACACAGGTGGCATAGGACAGGATGATCACCTTCTTTTTTCAGGCGAGTGTGTGCTCCTCGGTTCTTTGTCTCGTCACAACAAAGATTTGGAGTGGCAGACATTCAAGCCCCCTTGGTGTGTCACAGCACTCAGGTCTTGGACAGACTGTGTTATAGCTCTCAGGTCTTGAACGGACCGTGCTATAGCTCTTAGACAAAGTGTTACGGCTCTATTATATTTAGAAGATAGCAGGAAAATCCATCTTCGAGGCGTGAGGGCACATCGATCCAAAGACGCGAAGGGGAGAGCACCCCATCGCGTCGGGGGGAGAGAGAGAGAGCCCTTTGGCTCCTCTTTTTATTTGTTTTTCCTTCCCCCGGGCGTGCCTTATGCAAATTGGGCTTAGTCAGGAGTGCTGTTCTACCTAAAGTCCTCATTCCAGTCCTCAGACCTTCCTTTGACCTTTCTCTGTTCTATTTTCTCAGGCTTTTCCCTTCCTTGTCTTTTACCCACTGCCATTTTTGACTCCTTTTCCCTATTCTATCTACCTAACATTTCTAAGCCTGAGTAATATAGCATGATATATATAAATCAAATATAAATGATAAGCATAATATATATGGTTTTTGAAAACATAAAAATCAATTTTATTGACAAGATAGGGCCACCACAGGCTATTTCACAAATACAAATCAAACAGTCCCAAGATGAGAGCATGAAACTGAAGCAGACAATTTACTATTCTTCACCTCTTCATCCTCTCCCTAAGGGCTGATCCAACATTCTCATTATCCTTTTCAAGAGCAGTCATGTCTTCATGGGCCTCATATCTGTCTGTCTATCTATCCATCTATCTATCCATCATCTATCTATCCATTCACCAATCCGTCTATCTACCTAACATTTTCTTGACACTTTCATCAACTGATGAACACAGGTTATTTCTATACCTTGGCTATTCTGAATAGTACTGCAGTGAAGATGAAAGTGCAGGTAACTCTATGATATATACCCTTTGGATATATACCCAAAAGCAGGATTGCTGGATAATATGGTAATTCTATTTTTACTTATTAAGGAATCTCCATACTGTTTTCCATAATGATTATGCAAGTTTGCCTTCCTACCAACAAGTGTACTAGAGTTCCCCTTTCTCTACATCCTTACCAGCATTTATTCTCTCTCTCGACAGTAGTCATCTAACAGGTGTGAGCTACTATATCATTGTGGTTTTAATTTGCAGTTCCCTGATGATTAGTAATGTTGAGCACCTTTTCATGTACATGTTGGCCATTATATGCCTTTAGAAGAGTGTTTGGGTTCTTGGGCCATTATCTAATTGGATTATATGTGGTTTTTTGCTATTAAGTTATATAAATTATTTGTATGTTTTGTTATTAAACCCTTGTCTGATATGTGCTTTTGCAAATACTTGCTCCCATTCCACAGAGTGCCTTTTTGTTTTGTTGATGGTTTCCTTTGAATAGATTTTTTTTTTAAGTTTGCTCTTCTTGCCTTTGCTTTTGTTGTCAAAAATCAAAGCACTATTGCCAAACCAGTGTCAAAGAATTTACTGGTCATATTTTCTTCAAGGGGTGTTAAACCTTCAGGCCTCTTGATGAAAGTAATAGAGGAGAGTGAAAAAGTTGGCTAAAAACTCAACATTCAGAAAACTAAGATCATGGCCTCTGGTCCCATCACTTCATGGGAAATAGACGGGGAAAAGAATGATAGACTTTATTTTGGGGGGGTGGCTCCTAAATCACTGCATATGGTGACTGCAGCTTGAAATTAAAAGACACTTGCTCCTTGGAAGAAAAGCTATGGCCAACCTAGACAGCATATTAAAAAACAGAGACATGACTTTTCTAACAATGGTCCATCTAGTCAAAGTGATGGTTTTTCCAGTAGTCATGTATGGATGTGAGAGTTGGACTATAAAGAAAGCTGAGGGTGAAATAATTGATGCTTTTGAACTGTGGTGTTGGAGGAGACTCTTGAGAGTCCCTTGGACTGCAAGGAGATCCAACCAGTCCATCCTAAAGGAAATCAGTCCTGAATATTCATGGGAAGGACTGATGCTGAAGCTGCAACTCCAATACTTTGACCACCTGATGCGAAGAGCTGACTCATTTGAAAAGATTCTGATGCTGGGAAAGATTGAAGGCAGGAGAAGAAGGGGATGACAGAGGATGAGATGGTTGGATGGCATCACCAACTCAATGGATATGACTTTGAATAAACTCTGGGAGTTGGTGATGGACAGGGCAGCCTGGCGGGCTGCAGTCCATGGGATTGCAAAGAGTCGGACACGACTGAGCAACTGGACTGGACTGAATCCAATCTGAGTTGTCATTTAAATACAGCATAAGATAGATCCACTTTTATTCTTCTGCATCTGGCAATCCAGTTTTCCCAAAACCATTTCTTGAAGAAACCAATCAATTGTATTTAAAATATCTACTCTCTATTCACTCTCCTATTTTTCCCTTTGTGATTTCATGCACTCCATGGAAGAGATTTTTGATGGATATATAGTTGTCTGTTTCTTTTATAATAATTTTGGCTACTGGTAGCTCTTAATCCCATTGCAATAATTCATCAGGAAGTGGTCATTATCACTTATTTCTTCTTTTTTTTTTTCTGTTCCTATCACCACCCCCATTGGAATTGATTGCCAACTACAACACCCCATTCAGAGAACCAATAATTCATTCCACCCAATGGTGGCCCTTCTGATCTCAATATGTTAAATAAGAACAGTTCAGATATTTGAAGTGTTAGTCACTTAGTCATGTCCAACTCTTTGCAACCCTATGGGACTGTAGTCTGCCAGGCTCCTCCATCCATGGAATTCTCCAAGCAAGAATACTAGAGTGGGTAGCCATTTCCTTCTTCTGGGGATCTTCCCAAACCAGGGATTGAACCCAGGTCTCCTGCATTGCAGGCAGATTCTTTACTGTCTGAGTCTTCAGAGAAGCCACTGTCCCCCCCGCCCCAATATTCATATGCTCTCTCCAAAAGCTGGTAATAATCTGCCCTTGAGCTACTGCAAATTTCTTTTCTTTTCTTTCTTTCTTTCTTTTTTTTTTTTTTTTTGAGAAATAGCTGATTTAAAATATATTAGTTTCAGGTATACAACATAGTGATTTGGTGTTTTCATTGACTGTATCCCCTGTGCCGTGCATTACACCCCTGTGACATTTATTTTATAACTGGTAGTTTGTACCTTATAAACCCTTTCATCCTCTTCACCCATCCCCCCATCTCTCTCCCTTCTAGTAACTTCTAGTTTGTTCTTTATACTTGTGAGTTTGTTTTGATATTTGTATATTTGTTTTGTTTTTCAGTTCCTATGGAAAGTTTCCGAGTAAAGAATTGAAAGTTTGAAAGTGGTGTTGAGTTTATTTGAATATCTAAAGGGTAAACTCCAGGCTACATATCTGAAGACAAATATTCTCTGAGATTTGCACAGTAAAGAGGTATGAATTAACATTTTTTTGCTATAAGACAAAGAGAAAATGATGACTTTTCAAGCCCTCAGTCAATGACTAAAGCCTTATGACCACAATGAAATACAGCATCTAAATTGAAGATTTTTATAGGGAATTTTAATAATTTAAAACTGATTTTTGATGTGCATATGAAAGAGAAAGTTCAGATGAATAATAATATGAAAGTAATAAGATTCAAATAAAGTGAGAGAACCCATAATGAACATTTCTTGAAAAATACCCTTTGCTTATTTGTAGTATTATATATTCCCAACTGTGTAAAACTGTGATGTTAGTCGCTCAATTGTGTCTGACTCTTTGTGACCCCATGGACTGTAGCTGGCCAGGCTCCTTCATCCATGGGATTTTCCAGACAAGAATACTGGAGTGGGTTGCCATTTCCTTCTCCAGGGGATCTTCCTGACCCAGGCAGGGATAGAACCCAGGTCTTCTGCATTGCAGCCAGACTCTTTACCATCTGAGCTATCAGGGAAGCCCTTAAAACTATGATAGTTAATAAAAATAATAATGTACACAATCAAAACTGACTTATTTCAGCATTCTCTTTATGAATAACAGTATTTGCTGACTAGTCATGTTATTTTAAATACAGATTCAGAAAGATTAGGTTTTTTTTTTAAAGCAAAACAAACGCTTTTTATTTTTAGTATGATGTGACTAGCAGACTGCCTACGTGGCCAAGCCAGTGATCCTAGGGCAGATGTCGGGACTGGCTTTAAATATGAATTCTGAGAACCAGAAGAAGTAAGCAGAGACCAGAAAATCAGTAAGAGTGCACAGGTGAAAGCCGATCTTCTGGAGTAAGTACTGTGTGTATCTGTTAGTCACTCAGTCCTGTCCAACTCTTCGCAACCCCAGGGACTGTAGCCCCACAAGGCTTCTCTGTCCTGGAGTTCTCCAGGCGAGAATACTCCAGGCAAGATCTCTCCTCCAGGGGATCTTTCCAACCCAGGGATTGAACCTGGGTCTCCTGCACTGCAGGCAGATTCTTTACAGTCTGGGCCACCAGGGACTAGGAGGAGGAGATCACCAGAGCAAATGAGGAGGCTAGTTATATGGGCCCAGAGTGGCAATAGTCAGAAGTTGTGATGTCAGCTAATTCTGCTCTTTCTATTTGGATGGTTTCCTTCCACTGCTCATTGAAACCCTCCAAATGAAGTCCAACCCAGACTGTGCACCCAGGAGAGGCTGCATTATGACTTTCATGAACCTCTTCTTCCACAAAAAATATTAAAAACCATGTTTCATGAATGCATGTTCTCTGTGTTCAAAGATTCTCTGTTCATGTTTGTCTTCCCTTTATCCCAAAGACACCATTATATTTCCCTATTTTCTTTTTGGTGCTCTGACATTTGAAAGCCTTGCAGACTCAGACAGACTGCTGCTGCTGAGGGTGGCTGATTCTTGAAAATAATAACTTTTTTTGAAGAGCATGCCTTTCAAATGCAAAGCAACCAATTCTGAGTCTATGTACCCAACCATCTCCTTATCTGACTCACACACACCAACAGTACTTCCCTCATCCTAAATCATCCGAGAGCCAGGCATCAGGCAAGAAGAGACCCCTCTTATGGGCCACAGCCTGCAAGAATTGTTCCGACCAGCCAGTCCTAAACCGCTCACTCTGCTCTGTCTTGCCTCTCTACAGAAACTCCAATAAAGGCTCTTGCCTCGACTTTACCTTGATCCCTTCTGCTTCCTGTTCAGCACTGATACTTTCCCCGTCATCCTGCATGGCACACAGTGCCTCCGCTCTAGGACCTGTGACTATAATCTGCTTTTCCCAAGCCCCATTCTCATTTCCTGCTGTGGCCATGCTGACTCTTTACCATATTCAGCATTTACATCCTTGAAACACTGAGTTGCCATAAAGACAAATGCATTGATATTAATCATTAAAAATTTTGTATCCAATATAAATATTTTTCTGATATTAAAAGGAATTTTACAGTTTCGTACGCTCCTAGGAGTATCATGAGCCTTTGATACTGGGTCTACTGTGCCTGGTAGATAAAGCTGGCCCAGCAGCCAGGCTGTGCCTGCTCTGGTTGACAACCTGGTAAGTGCCTGAAAAACTAGTTAGAAGTGGACAATGGTCAGTCCACATGTAATAAGTAGACCTCTGACCTATAGCCCCTGCAGCAGCCTGCACAGGAAGCCAGTCACAGCCTCCTCAGCAATTGGCCTCAGATGGTTCAAGATTTGGTCCGTGATTGTCAGCTTCCCTATTTTCTTACCCTTGTTTCCAATTCCGAACCAATCAGAGAAAGCTAAATATGTTTCCCAAACCAATCGCATAAGATACCCCACTTCTAATTAGCCTGCTTCCAACAACTTCAGCACTGCCTAGCCAATGACCTCAATCACAGGATATCTAAAAACTTCTCATATCCACTATTAAGCTTGCCCACTGCTTTGCCTGCCTTTCTGTCAAACACAAGTAATGGTGGCTGATTTCTTGCTTTAGCAGACTGTAAGTAGCCTCTGTGCTTGTTCTCATTTGGGTGGTCTCTGTTTATTTCCACACATCCCATTTTTCTTGAATTTTTAGTTAAGATGCTTCCTTCTCACTAACTGCCACCTATCCTATTCATCTTCTAAGGAAATGGTTCATCATATACTTTCTAAGATAACAAGCAGATTATCTGATGAGTTCATCTTTACACACATAAAAATATAAGGTTCATACATGCCTTTGCCAGTTTTTCTGAATATTGAAATTAGAAAAGTCAGAAACTTTTAAACCTCATTTTCTAAAGCATGTCTTTATCCCAAGGAAATATGAATAACAAAGTGAATAGAGTTAAGTGTAGGCTGGCAGCAGCAGTATCACCTGGGATCATGTTTGAAACACACATTTGGGAACCCCACCTCGAATCTACTCCAAGTGATCCCAGTGCACTCTGGAGTCTGAGAATCATTGAGGTGAGGTGAGGTGAAGTCGCTCAGTCATGCCCGACTCTTTGCGACCCCGTGGACTGTAACCTACTAGGCTCCTCTGTCCATGGGATTCTCCAGGCAAGAATACTGGAGTGGATTGCCATTTCCTTCTCCAGGGAATCTTCCCAACCCAGGGATCGAACCCGGGTCTCCCGGATTGGAGGCAGACACTTTAACCTCTGAGCCACCAGGGACTCTACCTGATTTTAAACCTTTTGTTAGGTCCCAAAACTATGAAATAGCTTGATCAATGTTTCTGTGCTATTAAAAAAAAAAAATCATGCCATCAGTGCTGCCTAATCATCCTTGAACCAAACTCTTATTTATCAAGAGGCTCTTTTATCCTTAATATAGCTGTCCCCTTACGTGGTGGTATCTCAGTAGGTCTCTAAGCATACCAGAAGTGCATGAATCCTAGACTAAACAGAGCTTTCACTTGAGTTACAGCCTCTGATACCTATATTCATAGAAACAAACATGTATGTGAAGCCATTTAAAAAGCATAAAGCATTATAAGAACAATATAATAATAATCCATCATTACTGTCGTTACTGTAACCTTGGTGTGGAGGACAGACTTCAGTTTGGGCCTCATGATCTTCACTTCCTGGTATTCATTCGCAATCTTGTGTAATCCTCTCCTCTCTAAAAATAGAATACCAAAGATGATGGGATGTCATTCCCATGATGGTTACATTATATAAGAATCTATCTTTCTAAGAGACCCACTACATCAATCTCCCTTCACTGGCTTTGGAGAAGGAAATTACACATAGGTGTTCTATTGTGATAATTAATTGTTAACTACACTTTCTCTCTGATGATATACTGAAGTAAAATATTTTAAAATAAAAAATGATTACATATTAACAGAAAACAGTGATTATCAGACATTAGAGCAGAGCTTGTAATAGAGAAGACTTCGATCAAAACACACTGGTATAACTTGCAATAAACAGAGACATGGAGAAGGCAATGGCAACCCACTCCAGTGCTCTCACCCGGAAAATCCCAGGGATGGGGGAGCCTGGTGGGCTGCAGTCCATGGGGTTGCTGAGGGTCAGACACGACTGAGCGACTTTCCTTTCACATTTCATTTTCATGCATTGGAGAAGGAAATGGCAACCCACTCCAGTGTTCTTGCCTGGAGAACCCCAGGGATGGCTAAGCCTGGTGGGCTGCCGCCTCTGGGGTCGCACAGAGGTGGACACGACTGAAGCGACTCAGCAGCAGCAGCAGCAGCGAACGGAGACAATGCAGTGAACAGGAGAAAATTGCAACAAAACATTAGGCGATAAAGTAGTATTCAGCCTTCACAAAAGCAAAGTCTAACAAGGAAACTTCCAGAATCTGAAAATATTTTGCAACTTGAAAAGCCATAGCGAGAAACTAAAAAATATGTGGAAGATGAGTTTGAGAAAATACCTTCAAAATTAGAACAAAAAAGAAGCTGAAGGTAATGATAATGATAAGCGGCTTTTCCCTATGATATCTAACATAACAAGCTGGACTTGTACTATTTCGTATCTCTTATTTGAGGAGTCTGTGGTTTCCCCTTGCCGTAAAGCAGGAAAGGTAATGTAGAGAGGCATATTAATTTTAAGCTGCCAAGGAAACTCTAAGAGAATTGGGGAAAGTCTTTATTTACCAAGCCAGTCTTCATAATTGAGCACTATGTCTTCACTACCTATAGCAGTGTTTTCTAAACTTTTCCAAGTATTGACTTTTCAGTTTCACTCTTACGTATTAGACATACTGAAATTTGTGATTACTCTGTATTTACGTAATAAAAAAAAAAACTGCACAATCTCTTTAAATTCAAATGTAATTGCTAAAGGGTTTCTGATGAATCATTATTCCAAAATCACTTTTTTTAGTAAGGCTTAAGTGTTAGGAGCAAGAGTATCAAATCGTATACCTTATTAAAGGATATTCAAGCCTCAGTTATTTCATCCATAGAGTGAGGACATCCTGGCTCACGGCATCACTGCAGATGATGACATATGGTACCATGTCTGGACTCTGATGTGTTAGCTATTATTAATATTTTCATCATTATCTTATACTGAGTCTAGGGGATACAATTCTATGTCAAAACAAACAAAAATAATTAAGAGGATAAACAGAGGCTTCTGTGGATAACTGCTCAATTTCTGCTCTACTTTTTCAAAAAATGAAAACTAATCTATGTTACTGGTTTTGCAATTCATTACTAGTCTGAATAACTCAGCTCAGAAATCACCTGGTGGATTAAGGAAATCTTAAAATCCATTGTTATATTTATAGCTAATAGCATTATATCAGAATAGTTCCACACTTTTTTGTTATTCCACTTGAATCAAGTACAATGCACATAAAGAGCTGAAATTAAACATATTTGATAAAAACTTGAATAACAGTGATATTATTTAAGTCTGATTTCAGTCATTTGTGATTCACACAGATCTAGCGTCATTCTTTCCTGGTCCCTAATAGATACTGAGCGACTGAACTGAACTGAACTGAATAGATATATANTGGGCCACCAGGGACTAGGAGGAGGAGATCACCAGAGCAAATGAGGAGGCTAGTTATATGGGCCCAGAGTGGCAATAGTCAGAAGTTGTGATGTCAGCTAATTCTGCTCTTTCTATTTGGATGGTTTCCTTCCACTGCTCATTGAAACCCTCCAAATGAAGTCCAACCCAGACTGTGCACCCAGGAGAGGCTGCATTATGACTTTCATGAACCTCTTCTTCCACAAAAAATATTAAAAACCATGTTTCATGAATGCATGTTCTCTGTGTTCAAAGATTCTCTGTTCATGTTTGTCTTCCCTTTATCCCAAAGACACCATTATATTTCCCTATTTTCTTTTTGGTGCTCTGACATTTGAAAGCCTTGCAGACTCAGACAGACTGCTGCTGCTGAGGGTGGCTGATTCTTGAAAATAATAACTTTTTTTGAAGAGCATGCCTTTCAAATGCAAAGCAACCAATTCTGAGTCTATGTACCCAACCATCTCCTTATCTGACTCACACACACCAACAGTACTTCCCTCATCCTAAATCATCCGAGAGCCAGGCATCAGGCAAGAAGAGACCCCTCTTATGGGCCACAGCCTGCAAGAATTGTTCCGACTAGCCAGTCCTAAACCGCTCACTCTGCTCTGTCTTGCCTCTCTACAGAAACTCCAATAAAGGCTCTTGCCTCGACTTTACCTTGATCCCTTCTGCTTCCTGTTCAGCACTGATACTTTCCCCGTCATCCTGCATGGCACACAGTGCCTCCGCTCTAGGACCTGTGACTATAATCTGCTTTTCCCAAGCCCCATTCTCATTTCCTGCTGTGGCCATGCTGACTCTTTACCATATTCAGCATTTACATCCTTGAAACACTGAGTTGCCATAAAGACAAATGCATTGATATTAATCATTAAAAATTTTGTATCCAATATAAATATTTTTCTGATATTAAAAGGAATTTTACAGTTTCGTACGCTCCTAGGAGTATCATGAGCCTTTGACACTGGGTCTACTGTGCCTGGTAGATAAAGCTGGCCCAGCAGCCAGGCTGTGCCTGCTCTGGTTGACAACCTGGTAAGTGCCTGAAAAACTAGTTAGAAGTGGACAATGGTCAGTCCACATGTAATAAGTAGACCTCTGACCTATAGCCCCTGCAGCAGCCTGCACAGGAAGCCAGTCACAGCCTCCTCAGCAATTGGCCTCAGATGGTTCAAGATTTGGTCCGTGATTGTCAGCTTCCCTATTTTCTTACCCTTGTTTCCAATTCCGAACCAATCAGAGAAAGCTAAATATGTTTCCCAAACCAATCGCATAAGATACCCCACTTCTAATTAGCCTGCTTCCAACAACTTCAGCACTGCCTAGCCAATGACCTCAATCACAGGATATCTAAAAACTTCTCATATCCACTATTAAGCTTGCCCACTGCTTTGCCTGCCTTTCTGTCAAACACAAGTAATGGTGGCTGATTTCTTGCTTTAGCAGACTGTAAGTAGCCTCTGTGCTTGTTCTCATTTGGGTGGTCTCTGTTTATTTCCACACATCCCATTTTTCTTGAATTTTTAGTTAAGATGCTTCCTTCTCACTAACTGCCACCTATCCTATTCATCTTCTAAGGAAATGGTTCATCATATACTTTCTAAGATAACAAGCAGATTATCTGATGAGTTCATCTTTACACACATAAAAATATAAGGTTCATACATGCCTTTGCCAGTTTTTCTGAATATTGAAATTAGAAAAGTCAGAAACTTTTAAACCTCATTTTCTAAAGCATGTCTTTATCCCAAGGAAATATGAATAACAAAGTGAATAGAGTTAAGTGTAGGCTGGCAGCAGCAGTATCACCTGGGATCATGTTTGAAACACACATTTGGGAACCCCACCTCGAATCTACTCCAAGTGATCCCAGTGCACTCTGGAGTCTGAGAATCATTGAGGTGAGGTGAGGTGAAGTCGCTCAGTCATGCCCGACTCTTTGCGACCCCGTGGACTGTAACCTACTAGGCTCCTCTGTCCATGGGATTCTCCAGGCAAGAATACTGGAGTGGATTGCCATTTCCTTCTCCAGGGAATCTTCCCAACCCAGGGATCGAACCCGGGTCTCCCGGATTGGAGGCAGACACTTTAACCTCTGAGCCACCAGGGACTCTACCTGATTTTAAACCTTTTGTTAGGTCCCAAAACTATGAAATAGCTTGATCAATGTTTCTGTGCTATTAAAAAAAAAACATCATGCCATCAGTGCTGCCTAATCATCCTTGAACCAAACTCTTATTTATCAAGAGGCTCTTTTATCCTTAATATAGCTGTCCCCTTACGTGGTGGTATCTCAGTAGGTCTCTGAGCACACCAGAAGTGCATGAATCCTAGACTAAACAGAGCTTTCACTTGAGTTACAGCCTCTGATACCTATATTCATAGAAACAAACATGTATGTGAAGCCATTTAAAAAGCATAAAGCATTATAAGAACAATATAATAATAATCCATCATTACTGTCGTTACTGTAACCTTGGTGTGGAGGACAGACTTCAGTTTGGGCCTCATGATCTTCACTTCCTGGTACTCATTCGCAATCTTGTGTAATCCTCTCCTCTCTAAAAATAGAATACCAAAGATGATGGGATGTCATTCCCATGATGGTTACATTATATAAGAATCTATCTTTCTAAGAGACCCACTACATCAATCTCCCTTCACTGGCTTTGGAGAAGGAAATTACACATAGGTGTTCTATTGTGATAATTGTTAACTACACTTTCTCTCTGATGATATACTGAAGTAAAATATTTTAAAATAAAAAATGATTACATATTAACAGAAAACAGTGATTATCAGACATTAGAGCAGAGCTTGTAATAGAGAAGACTTCGATCAAAACACACTGGTATAACTTGCAATAAACAGAGACATGGAGAAGGCAATGGCAACCCACTCCAGTGCTCTCACCCGGAAAATCCCAGGGACGGGGGAGCCTGGTGGGCTGCAGTCCATGGGGTCGCTGAGGGTCAGACACGACTGAGCGACTTCCCTTTCACATTTCACTTTCATGCATTGGAGAAGGAAATGGCAACCCACTCCAGTGTTCTTGCCTGGAGAACCCCAGGGATGGCTAAGCCTGGTGGGCTGCCGTCTCTGGGGTCGCACAGAGGTGGACACGACTGAAGCGACTCAGCAGCAGCAGCAGCAGCAAACAAAGACAATGCAGTGAACAGGAGAAAATTTCAACAAAACTCAGTCAAAACATTAGGCGGTAAAGTAGTATTCAGCCTTCACAAAAGCAAAGTCTAACAAGGAAACTTCCAGAATCTGAAAATATTTTGCAACTTGAAAAGCCATAGCGAGAAACTAAAAAATATGTGGAAGATGAGTTTGAGAAAATATCTTCAAAATTAGAACAAAAAAGAAGCTGAAGGTAATGATAATGATAAGCGACTTTTCCCTATGATATCTAACATAACAAGCTGGACTTGTACTATTTCGTATCTCTTATTTGAGGAGTCTGTGGTTTCCCCTTGCCGTAAAGCAGGAAAGGTAATGTAGAGAGGCATATTAATTTTAAGCTGCCAAGGAAACTCTAAGAGAATTGGGGAAAGTCTTTATTTACCAAGCCAGTCTTCATAATTGAGCACTATGTCTTCACTACCTATAGCAGTGTTTTCTAAACTTTTCCAAGTATTGACTTTTCAGTTTCACTCTTACGTATTAGACATACTGAAATTTGTGATTACTCTGTATTTACGTAATAAAAAAAAAAACTGCACAATCTCTTTAAATTCAAATGTAATTGCTAAAGGGTTTCTGATGAATCATTATTCCAAAATCACTTTTTTTAGTAAGGCTTAAGTGTTAGGAGCAAGAGTATCAAATCGTATACCTTATTAAAGGATATTCAAGCCTCAGTTATTTCATCCATAGAGTGAGGACATCCTGGCTCACGGCATCACTGCAGATGATGACATATGGTACCATGTCTGGACTCTGATGTGTTAGCTATTATTAATATTTTCATCATTATCTTATACTGAGTCTAGGGGATACAATTCTATGTCAAAACAAACAAAAATAATTAAGAGGATAAACAGAGGCTTCTGTGGATAACTGCTCAATTTCTGCTCTACTTTTTCAAAAAATGAAAACTAATCTATGTTACTGGTTTTGCAATTCATTACTAGTCTGAATAACTCAGCTCAGAAATCACCTGGTGGATTAAGGAAATCTTAAAATCCATTGTTATATTTATAGCTAATAGCATTATATCAGAATAGTTCCACACTTTTTTGTTATTCCACTTGAATCAAGTACAATGCACATAAAGAGCTGAAATTAAACATATTTGATAAAAACTTGAATAACAGTGATATTATTTAAGTCTGATTTCAGTCATTTGTGATTCACACAGATCTAGCGTCATTCTTTCCTGGTCCCTAATAGATACTGAGCGACTGAACTGAACTGAACTGAATAGATATATAAAATGATTCCATAGACAGGAGTAAGTTCCTGCATCTGATATGTGAAGAGGTATGCTGGAGGTCTACCAGTATCCTTATGAATAGTTTTTAAAGAGATTTGTTTCTCAAAGCCTCCGGGAGGATAGAAGCTTAAACTGCAATAAACAGAGAGATTTAAATTAGTTATGAAGATAAATGCCTAGATGAGAGAATGATTTAACATGGAAATGGGGTTTTTGAAGAGCCATCTTTTCTGATTTAAATACCGTTATTCAGGAGGCTGGTTTATTCTGTTCCTCAGTCTCTAACCCACCCCTTTTGAGTCCTCCAAACACTAACCCAGCTCATTCACTCACTTTCTGGATGCCATCAGCATATCTTCTCCCATCTTTTTATATAAACAAGAAGCTTTGTTTTAGACCCAGTAGAAGTGTTAATTGCCCAGTCACGTCTGACTCTCTGTGATTCCATGGACTATAGCCCGCCAGATTCCTCTGTCCATGGGATTCTCCAGGCAAGAATACTAGAGTGGGTTGCCATTCCCTTCTCCAGGGGACCTTCCCGACCCAGGAATCAAATCTAGGTCTCTTGCATTGCAGATGGATTCTTTATAGTCTGAATTACCAGGGAAGCCCATTTTTAAATAAAGGAGCAGTTCAAAACTCTGGTTTCCATTTCTGGCAAGAGAATGTACTTGAGAACTTTTGGAACACATTCCTGTAATGGCTTAAGACCAAAGTCTGACAATTACACAATTAGCCAACGTCTTAGGGTCCCTCCCACCCAGGTAATNTTCATGGGATTTCAAAGAGTCGGACACGACTGAGTGACTGAACTGAACTGAACTAAGGCTTCTCTGTGCATGGAATTTTCCAGACAAGAATACTGGAGTGGGTAGCTATTCCCTCCTTCAGGGGATCTTCCTGACCCAGAGATTGAACCCAGGTCTCTGGCATTTCAGGCAGTTTTTTTTTAACCATTAAATATTTATTAATTTAAACAAAATTCATAGCTGTTGCTCCAGTGTAATAATAAATATAATTTTCTTTCACTCTCAAAATTATCCTGGTTTGGGTGCTAAATGTAGATGTAGCAGCTATTTACTGAATCAAGCAAACTTCTCTTTCTTTCAAGCTGGCGATTTTGATAGCATGGTTAAGTAGACTGATAAGAGATGTGAATCCTTGCATTTAAATCTGAGTGTTAGTCACTCAGTTGTGTCCGACTCTTTGTGACCCTATGGACTGTATAGCCCGCCAGGTTCCTCTGTCCATGGGCTTCTCCAGGCAGAAATACTGGAGTGGGCAGCCATTTCCTTCTCCAGGGGATCTTCTCGACCTTGGGATTGAACCCAGGTCTCTTGCATTGCAGGCAGATTCTTTACCATCAGAGCCACCAGGAAAGCCCCTAATTTAAATAACATTTAATGGGAAGGATCTTTGTCTCCTATCAGTCTACTTAACCATGCTATCAGCAGTGCCAGCCTGAAAGAAAGAGAAATTTGCTTGATTCAGTAAATAGCTGCTATGTCCACCAGGATAATTTTGAGAGTGGAAGAAAATGCTATTGATTATTACACTGGAGTAATAGGCATAAGTTTAAAAATTTCTTAAGAAATCAGAACATATGGTTTCTTAAGCTCCAATGATGATTCTGTTTACACTTCTAATCGGATAGGGAGGTGGGGTAGGCATGTCTTGGGCTACCCATCCTGTTCACGTTTTGTTCTCTGAAAACCATCATTTTTTATCCTGTTCTGTGGTTTTTTCCCTTGGAAAATCTGGAGCCATGAACTCTGTCATTTCCAGCCAAAACTATAAGTAGAGATAACTGAACTTAAGGTGAATTTGGACCCAAGATGGGTCAGACAAGTGGTGTTTTTACTAAGCAGTTTAAAACTGGGATTCAGAGAGCCTGGTTAGAGTCTACTGGATTTTAAACTGAAAGATCATGGAAAGCAAGACTATCATGACATGTGATGCAGACACAGAGAATATTGCTTTGCTGAAGAAGGAAAGGAGGGAGATATGTGGAGCTAGACAGAGTGATGATTACATCTTTTCCAGAAAGAGCAAATGGAGGCCAAGATTGAGTGGGCTTCTGACTCCTTTCTGCTTCCGGGTTTTAAGATGTATCTGGGATGCACATCGGATTCAAATATTTATGTAACAAAATCTTCCTTTTGCTTACAATGGTTTGAGTGTGTTTCCTTTGCTTGTAACTCAATATTCCCTGAGACAGGCAAATATTTGCTTAAGAAGCTCTCTTTCTAACGTAACACTTATGAATTCCAAAAAAAGTTGACTAACTCTTGGTCTCTGTAATGAATTATAATATAAGAAAATTAAAATTGCTATTAAAAGAAAATATGCTTTAGTTTCTTTATGGTCTCTAAGGACCAATTAAAATACAGCTTACTTTTGAATTGACATACTATAAGCCTTGATGGAAGAGTAGCAGCAATCTAATTTTCTCCTTGTTCCACCTTGCTTCAAAGTTTAGCTGGTGTTTGCCTTCAACAGAGAAGGAATACTCAGGAAATGGCAAGGCAGTTGGCATATTCTTCCTGCTTCTCTGGCTGCTTATTTTTTCAAACCTAAATTGCCTGTTCCAAGTTTATCAAATCCCTTAAGATATACGACAGTTGGAAACTTTCAAGAAGCTGCAGTTGCAATGTTCAAATAGGCTGTTCTCAAGAACTGAGTAAAAAGTGAAAGAGCATGAAAACGCCCAGTTGCCAAGTTCTACAGGAAGAGTGAAAACCGTACACATGAAGGAAAATGCACTTATTTACATAGTAGAGACCATTTAGTACTAGAGAGACAGTCTGAATTCGGAGCGCTGCTCACCTGGTGGGCCCACAGGGAAGAGATGAGTTTTGTCAGATATTTAATAAAAGAACTGTAACACACTCTCCTTCTTGGTAGGGTGTCATGTGATAGAAACAAAGAGAATCAGCAGTGTTGATTTTTAAAAAAACAACAACTTTGTTATTATTTAATCATTACTGTTACCTTTTGGCATCAACCTCACCATTAAAGGAATTAAATTATTTGTCAATATTGAATGTGATCCTGACTTAATGAAGACTGGTATGTCTGTGGCTATAGGTCAACTGATATTTTTTCTTACTTTACAATTACAAACTATGTGCGTGCTCAGTCGCTTCAGTCGTGTCCAGCTCTTTGTGACCCCATGGGCTATAGCCCTCCAGGTGCCTCTGTCCATGGATTCTCCAGGAAGAATACTGGAGTCGGTTGCCATGCCCTCCTCCTCCAACTATACAGGTATACAAATTATACCACACAGTAATTAATTTGTCCACCTATATTATCAGACAGAATTAAGTAGTGGAATCAGATATTAAGCTTTAGTATTTTGGTCAAATCAGAGGTATATGACAGTCTTATGGTTATTATATTTGTGTATGAGGTTAACACCTCCTGAAGCATAAGATGACATAATTTTGGGTAAAAAAAACCAATGTCTCTTTAATCTTCATGAGGTCATATTCTCCCATATTTAGAGGAGTGTGTGGGTATACTGGATTCAGAAACACTGAACTTCATAGACAAATATACAACAGATCGCAGCAAATCAATAATTTCTAAATTTTTTATAATATATGCTAAATAAGTGGTTTGATAAGCTGCAAGCCTCGGGTTGTGCAATGAGCTGGACTAACCTTAGAAGCTGGATTTTTAAATGTTGAGTTTCAAAAAGGATATTGGATCCATCAAGGGTCAATCAGAGAAACAATTATTGGGAGATGTATATTAAGGGATTTATTGCAAGGAGTTGGCTTGCATGGTTGTGGAGCAGACTGGGCAGATTTGAAATTTGTAAGTTAAGCGGTTAGGAAGAACAGGCTGGAATTCTCAGACATAGACTGAAGCTGCCGTCCACAAGCAGAATTTCTTCCTCTTCTGGGAAACCTTGGCTCAGATTTTGAGACTTTTTAGTTGATTGAATCAGGCCGACCCTTCAAGGTAATTGATTACAGTATGATCCAACTACAGAATACCTTCACAGGAACCCCTGGATTCATATTTGATTGACTGACTGGGGTCTGTAGCCTTGCCAGGCTGGCACAGCAAAAAGACCATCCCAGATTGCTAGACAGTGGGCCAGTCTGTAAGGTGCATCTCTCTCTCTTTTCTGTTCAGCACAGCGACTCCCATTACTCTTTCAGCTTATAGATGCATTCCTCTGTGTCATTTCACCTACTGTTGATTCCTTCCAGTGTATTTTCCATTTTAGTAATTGCCTCCTTCATCTCTGGTTGTTTTTCACATTTTCTGACTCTGTTGGAAACTTGTAACGTCTCACTCATCGCACACATTCTCCTCCCCAATTCTTTGATCAAATTTATGATTATTACTCTGATCTATTTCTTGGCTAGATTGCCTGTCTCCACTCCACTTAGATCTTTTTCTGGGGTTTTATCTCGTTCCTTCATCTGAAACACATTTCTCTCTTTTTGACTTAAGTTGCTGATGGGATTTTTATGTATGTGATAGATTGGTTGCCTTTCTTGACCTTGAAGAAATGGCCTTCTATAGAAGGTGTTCTGTGTGCTCTGGTAGCAAACTCCCCTCTGGTCACCCAAACTATACGCTCCAGGGACTCCCCCAAAGAGGGCTGCATGGGTCCTTCTATAGAGTCTGGGCTATATGGGTGGTCTGATGGATGGGGTCCAGTTGGTTGCCAGGCCCTGCCTTGTGTGGGCCGAACCCCAGAGGTCATGGGGCCAGTGCTTGCTCACTCCCGGGGGGAGTCAGGGTTCAGAAGACTCTAGGACTCTCCTCCGCTACTGGTGGGTGAAGCCAGGTCCAGAGATTAGCTCTGAACTACTGGCAGGCAGAGCCAGATCCTGGAGTCTAGCTGTAGGGATCAGAGATCCCAGAGCTGAAACTGTTTACTTCAGATTGGACTTGAACCCANGATCCAACTACAGAATACCTTCACAGGAACCCCTGGATTCATATTTGATTGACTGACTGGGGTCTGTAGCCTTGCCAGGCTGGCACAGCAAAAAGACCATCCCAGATTGCTAGACAGTGGGCCAGTCTGTAAGGTGCATCTCTCTCTCTTTTCTGTTCAGCACAGCGACTCCCATTACTCTTTCAGCTTATAGATGCATTCCTCTGTGTCATTTCACCTACTGTTGATTCCTTCCAGTGTATTTTCCATTTTAGTAATTGCCTCCTTCATCTCTGGTTGTTTTTCACATTTTCTGACTCTGTTGGAAACTTGTAACGTCTCACTCATCGCACACATTCTCCTCCCCAATTCTTTGATCAAATTTATGATTATTACTCTGATCTATTTCTTGGCTAGATTGCCTGTCTCCACTCCACTTAGATCTTTTTCTGGGGTTTTATCTCGTTCCTTCATCTGAAACACATTTCTCTCTTTTTGACTTAAGTTGCTGATGGGATTTTTATGTATGTGATAGATTGGTTGCCTTTCTTGACCTTGAAGAAATGGCCTTCTATAGAAGGTGTTCTGTGTGCTCTGGTAGCAAACTCCCCTCTGGTCACCCAAACTATACGCTCCAGGGACTCCCCCAAAGAGGGCTGCGTGGGTCCTTCTATAGAGTCTGGGCTATATGGGTGGTCTGATGGATGGGGTCCAGTTGGTTGCCAGGCCCTGCCTTGTGTGGGCCGAACCCCAGAGGTCATGGGGCCAGTGCTTGCTCACTCCCGGGGGGAGTCAGGGTTCAGAAGACTCTAGGACTCTCCTCCGCTACTGGTGGGTGAAGCCAGGTCCAGAGATTAGCTCTGAACTACTGGCAGGCAGAGCCAGATCCTGGAGTCTAGCTGTAGGGATCAGAGATCCCAGAGCTGAAACTGTTTACTTCAGATTGGACTTGAACCCAGGTATGGGAACTTGCGCCCAGCCAAAACACAGTCTTCCAACTGCGATCACATATCTGGTTTCAGGACCTAATGACACTCAGGTTCTTAACGTCTCATTGCAGACAGAAGTCGGTGAGAAACCAAGTGATAGGTAAGAAGTGGATTTATTTAGAGAGAAACACACTCCACAGACAAAGTGTGTGGGCTGTGGCAAAGGGCAAGTGGGGTCTCAAAATGTGGTGTGGTTAGCTTTTAGAGGCTGGGTAATTTCACAGGCTAATGAGCAGGAGGATTATTCCAACTGTTGTGGGGAAGGGGTGGCGATTTCCGGGAATCGGGCCGCTGTCCACTTTTTTCGTCTTTGACGGCCAGCCTTGGAACTGGCACGGTGCCTCTGGTGTGTCGTTTAGCTTGCTGATGTGTTACAATGAGTGTATACTGAGAGTCAAGGTCTTGTCTGTCATTTGGACCAGTTTAGGTTGCGTCCTTGGGCCATGGCATTCTTTCCAAAGGTGTGCCCTACCCTCTTCCCTCCTGTTTCAGAGCTGCTGTCATATCACTGGCGGAGGTCGGGGGGGTGGGGCGGTGATTTCTGGCACAGTTGAGTACGGGACCTGAGGAGTCCCAAAGCTAGCATTGCTCTGCTGATAGGCAGAGCTGGGGACCAATTGGTCCCAGGGCAGGATCTGGCCTTGCTGTGGGCTGCAGAATTGTGGTTTTCTTCATTCTGGCATCAGCCTCCTGGAAGGTGAGGCTGGTCTAGAGGCTGGAGCAGGCTCTCAGAAGGGTGGGGCGGTGCCTGCCCACCTTGGTGGGTGGGGCTGTGTCTTTGCCCTGTGGTGAGCAGGGCTGTCTAGAGGTGGCTGTGGGCTCAGGCAGCCTTTAGACATCCTGGCTGTTGAGTTGTTTGGTGTGAGGCATCCCTCCAGGGCTTACAGGCTGTTGGGCAGGGCCAGGTCTTGGTGCTGATGAGCTGATGGCAGGTCCAGCACTGGCTTCAGGCTTCTGCAAAGTAGAAGAAGCTGCTCCATCCCCAGGGTGAGCTGCAGCCCCCTTCCACACACCCCTGCTTCTCTGGGAGACTCTTCCAGAACATCAAGTAGGTCTGGCCCAGGCTTTTATCAAATTACCACTTTTGGCCTTGGTTCCACACCTGGGGGCTTCCCCAGGGGCTCATTGGTAAAGAGTCCACCTGCAGGGCAAGAGCCATAGGAAACACAGATTTGACCCCTGGGTGGGGAAGGTCCCCTGGAGGAGGGTTTGGCAATCCACTCCGGTATTCGTGCCTGGAGAATCCCAAGGAGAGAGAAGCCTGGTGGGCTATAGTCCATGGGGTTGCAAAGAGTTGGACATAACCGAGAACCTAGGGCCGATAGTCCGTAGGGTCCCAAAGAGCTGGACACGATTTAAGTGACTGAGCAGGCATGCACGCCGGCACACATGAGATTTTGTGTGTGCTCTTTATGAGTGAAGACTTTATTTCCCCTAGTCCTGTGGGGCTCCTGAAAGGAAGGGATCAGAGACCCCAGAGCTGAGACTGTTTACTTCAGATTGGACTTGAACCCATGTATGGGAGCTTGCACCCAGCCAAAATGCAGTCTTCCAACTGCGATCGCATACCTGGTTTCAGGACCTAATGACACTCAGGTTCTTAATGTCTCATTGCAGCTAGCCTGCAAAGGCAAAAGCTAGTATCAGGGCTCATCTTCCCAGTGCTGGACCCCCAGGACTGGGGAGCTTGATGTGGGGTTCAGAACTCTTACTGCTGTGGGAGAACCTCTGCACTGTTCTCCCATCTTGTGGGCATCCACCTGGGGGTATGGGACTTGATTATATCAAGGGTCCACCTCTCACGGTGGCTAGATGGAAGAACTTGCCTGCAATGCAGGAGACCTGGATTCAGTCCTTGGGTTGGGAAGATCCCTTGGGGAAGCAAATGGCTGGGTAACCTCTCCTGTATTCTTATCTGGAGAATTCCATGGACAGAGGAGCCTGGTGGCATACAGTCCATGGGATTGCAAAGGGTCAGACATAACTGAGCAGCTACCACTTTTTCCACTTTCCACCTCTTGTGCCTGTCTCACTGTGGTTCCTTCTTTATGTCTTTAGTTGTAGAAGATCTTTTCTGGTAGATTTTTTGTCATTTTCATAGATGACTGTTCTTTGGTAGTTGTGGTCTTGCTGGGTTCATAAGAGGAGGTGAGCTGAGGCTCTTTCTACGCTGCCATCTTGGCCTAACCCAACCCATAAGGTAAATCTCAGGTGTAATCTTACATTCCTCAGTGATGTACCAAATTTGATTTACTCCTTCATGAATCAAACACTTGGCAATTCCAAGAGATCAAGTTGAGAGACCTTATCAATTTGGCTCTTTATGGACTTTGTAAAAAAGAAATGATGTGTNCTCAGTGATGTACCAAATTTGATTTACTCCTTCATGAATCAAACACTTGGCAATTCCAAGAGATCAAGTTGAGAGACCTTATCAATTTGGCTCTTTATGGACTTTGTAAAAAAGAAATGATGTGTAGGTGGTAGAGAAGACATTTTCAGAGAACATTGATCTCCACTTAAAAAAAACAACAACACTGCTTTGTCTTTTATTTGAAAAAATTCATCTCAACAGTGATCCAACAGCAGGTCACCATTATCCTGCACAGATGTTCTATTTCATTGACATGATGATCTGAGGCTAGATCCCAGAATGCATTCTAACTACCACTTATCTCTCTGAGTTTTAGAGACCTTAGAAGTTTTATTGAAGTATGTCAGAGGGGATTAATAAAAGCATTTTCTATTACATCACATTTAAACACAGAGAGATGGTGGGAGAGTGAACTAACTCGTGATAAGTAACACATGCTATCGCTTTAGTCTGAATTTAATATGGTGGTTTTCTAATAGGTTTATCATAGGTTAGGGTTTCATTGGCCAAGAGCAGATAGTATACTATAGATACAAAACGATGGCATTTCTTTCTAGTGCAAATAGATGTTATTCANATGTCCCTTGAGTCGGTGATACCTTCCAGCCATCTCATCCTCTGTCGTCCCCTTCTCCTCCTGCCCCCAATCCCTCCCAACATCAGAGTCATTTCCAATGAGTCAACTCTTTGCATGAGGTGGCCAAAGTACTGGAGTTTCAGCTTTAGCATCATTTCTTCCAAAGAAATCTCAGGGCTTATCTCCTTTAGAATGGACTGGTTGGATCTCCATGCAGTCCAAGGGACTCTCAAGAATCTTCTTAGGGAAGCTGAATACCCAGGTTATGATTAAACAGCTTCCTTCTATTGAGTTGATATTTCAGTTGATGTCCATTTTTTTCCAAATTCCAATTTTTCTCTACCATCCCATCTGTCAGTTTGTTATTGATAATATAAAATATGTACTCCAAAGGAACAGTGATTCCCAAGGCATGCCATTTTAAGTCATCTTTTCCAGAAACTAGAAACTGTCCCATACATCTTATGCCGAAATATCAAGAACAGTCAGAAGTACCATGAGCCTCTGTAATTCTGACTCTATATTTTGACATTTGGAACTGTTGGGTATTAGTATGGAGGATTTCATTTAAATTAGATAAAATTCACTTTTATGCAAAGAATACCTTTAAAATCAAATAATATCTAAGCAAATTAGTTGTACAATTAAGAATGTAGGGCAAATGTTTAGCCTATTTTGTAGGACTGGCTGATTTTAAGCACTTAGAAGTACCATTAACATACAAGTAATTGCTGTGCTCCTTCGAAAGTGGTCTGCTTATTATCCATTCATTAAGCCAATCATCAAAGAATTCTGCTTGACAACAATTTGTTAACCTTCTTCAAGTTACTATATTTACTTAAAAGTCGTTAACCTGAGCTTTTTGAAAACATTTTATAACTGCTTTGGTTTCATACTAATCATGATTGTTTCCTTGAAGTGGTTCTAATCAGTAGAGTTTTTCTATATATAGAATATGCTTAGGTCATATGGCAGTGTTTTTTTCTCTCAGAAAAATCTTATTAGATATCAAGGTGGAACTAAAGTGTTGGACTGCATTTGAAAATGATCAGTGGATAGATGTTTTGATTACTTTTACCTAGTGACCTAAGTATTTGCGGTTCCCATGGCCCCTAGAGACACAGGACTACTTAAAGAAATCTTAACCAAATTAATGGTTATTATTTTGGGGTATTGTCATCACAATCAGGAAAACAAAGCCTGAGTCCTCTGGGAGATTCACACTGTGGCAGATTACGCCCATCTCAAAAGTCTGGATTAACACTTAAAAGAACCTTAATTGCACATAAGAACCCTTCTACTTTAAGCTTAGTTTTTTAAACAATCTGTTTTTAAATGCTGTCTTGACATTTCTAAACAGGTGTACATTTCATTATGTGTATCAAAAAGAATGGGGGCATAAAGACAAATGTAATTAGAAGAGAGAAGAGTAGTAAGAGAATATCTCCATCAATTAGGTAATTTTTTTTTCCCCAGAAGACACATGTTATTCTCTCTATAATCTTTGGATCTCCCACCACAGTCAAGGGAAGAAGGCAATGGCAGCCCACTCCAGTACCCTTGCCTGGCAAATCCCATGGACGGAGGAGCCTGGTAGGCTGCAGTCCATGGGGTCGCTAGGAGTCGGACACGACTGAGCGACTTCACTTTCACTTTTCACTTTCATGCATTGGAGAAGGATATGGCAACCCACTCCAGTGTTCTTGCCTGGAGAATCCTAGGGACAGGGGCGCCTGGTGGGCTGCCATCTATGGAGTCGCACAGAGCCGGACACGACTGAAGTGACTTAGCAGCAGCCACAGTCAAGGAATGATATCTCAATTAGATGAGCATGGTTCAAGACCTTTCCCATGCCCATACACTCCAAAATTATAATGGATTCTATGTGTTAACTTGTAGAAAGATGAAAATCATTTTGAGAAAAATGCAACAAGGCAGTAGCCCAGTTTAACAGGTAGGAAACCACGAGGTTTATTATAGGCTTGATGTAAGTGTCAGGAAACAGAAACAGTGCCTTGTCAGAAGTGTGGAAAGAAGTGGTAACTATAGGATGTTTAATGAGTGTGTGCACAGCGGTCAGAATAGCTATTTAATTCTACTTTTTTTTTTCTCTAATAGAATATACCACTTCCTGTTTCCTCTTAAACTAGTCTTCCTATATAAGTATCTCCAGAAGTTCCCAGGTGCTCAATGTACTCGTGCGTGCTCTGTAGGACATTTAGCTTGCAATGATATCCTGCTTTGAACTGCGCTACAATGAGATGGGAGAGAAATTGCTGTCTTGCACTAGAGCTTCTATGCTTTTTGATAACTGCAGTTGTCACTGAGTAGCTCAACTTCATTTCGTAGGTAAATAACACTGAACTTGTTACTGCTAATTTTCTCTCAGCATCTATTAAGTATCCATATTGTGCATTTGTTTTTGACATGAGAGTTAAGGTTGGCTTCCTCTTATGTTTCAGAAACGTGTCAAGGGAAGATTAGCTCAGGGAAAATACCTGTCATGAGCCGTAGAGAAGATAGATGAGTGTGTACATTGACTAGAAACTTCTCAGCTATAGAACTATCTAAAAAAATGAAGTCCAATTACCTGTCTATAAGTGGAAAACATTTTTTTCAAGTCCATAAAACATCAAAAAAAATTTAGTGTACTGATTTTCTTTTTTAGAAAAAAATTACATCAATTAACTGGGTTTTTGTCATTCTTAATTCCACTATTCCTAATTTGATTATTATTCATCTTGAGAGAGGTGACAGCAATATTTTTTTCTTTTTGCAATTATGTATATCTACAGAAGCGACTATTCATTTGGGTACAGGTTTCCCTACTCTTCAGAATTTATTTTTTAAAGAGGTATAAGGGAACTTATATACCAGATTTTGAATAAAACTTCAGGGGATCATAAACCTACCTATCCCATGTAGATGTCATTGTCTCAAAACATGAACATGGATTCGGGGACCTGTGTGTAGTATTTTTGAGATCTGTGATTTCATTGTAATTAGTTTTCCTCACAAACTAGCATAGGTTGACTCAAATATTTGCAGAATTGATTCACATAAAAATAAATTAGAGTAATTTTTACTTATACAATGTCAAGACCAATTATGTTAAAAGAACATATTCTGATCCCTAAAATATAAAAAATATATATATATATNTATTTATGTAACAAAATCTTCCTTTTGCTTACAATGGTTTGAGTGTGTTTCCTTTGCTTGTAACTCAATATTCCCTGAGACAGGCAAATATTTGCTTAAGAAGCTCTCTTTCTAACGTAACACTTATGAATTCCAAAAAAAGTTGACTAACTCTAGGTCTCTGTAATGAATTATAATATAAGAAAATTAAAATTGCTATTAAAAGAAAATATGCTTTAGTTTCTTTATGGTCTCTAAGGACCAATTAAAATACAGCTTATTTTTGAATTGACATACTATAAGCCTTGATGGAAGAGTAGCAGCAATCTAATTTTCTCCTTGTTCCACCTTGCTTCAAAGTTTAGCTGGTGTTTGCCTTCAACAGAGAAGGAATACTCAGGAAGTGGCAAGGCAGTTGGCATATTCTTCCTGCTTCTCTGGCTGCTTATTTTTTCAAACCTAAATTGCCTATTCCAAGTTTATCAAATCCCTTAAGATATACGACAGTTGGAAACTTTCAAGAAGCTGCAGTTGCAATGTTCAAATAGGCTGTTCTCAAGAACTGAGTAAAAAGTGAAAGAGCATGAAAACGCCCAGTTGCCAAGTTCTACAGGAAGAGTGAAAACCGTACACATGAAGGAAAATGCACTTATTTACATAGTAGAGACCATTTAGTACTAGAGAGACAGTCTGAATTCAGAGCGCTGCTCACCTGGTGGGCCCACAGGGAAGAGATGAGTTTTGTCAGATATTTAATAAAAGAACTGTAACACACTCTCCTTCTTGGTAGGGTGTCATGTGATAGAAACAAAGAGAATCAGCAGTGTTGATTTTTAAAAAAACAACAACTTTGTTATTATTTAATCATTACTGTTACCTTTTGGCATCAACCTCACCATTAAAGGAATTAAATTATTTGTCAATATTGAATGTGATCCTGACTTAATGAAGACTGGTATGTCTGTGGCTATAGGTCAACTGATATTTTTTCTTACTTTACAATTACAAACTATGTGCGTGCTCAGTCGCTTCAGTCGTGTCCAGCTCTTTGTGACCCCATGGGCTATAGCCCTCCAGGTGCCTCTGTCCATGGATTCTCCAGGAAGAATACTGGAGTCGGTTGCCATGCCCTCCTCCTCCAACTATACAGGTATACAAATTATACCACACAGTAATTAATTTGTCCATCTATATTATCAGACAGAATTAAGTAGTGGAATCAGATATTAAGCTTTAGTATTTTGGTCAAATCAGAGGTATATGACAGTCTTATGGTTATTATACTTGTGTATGAGGTTAACACCTCCTGAAGCATAAGATGACATAATTTTGGGTAAAAAAAACCAATGTCTCTTTAATCTTCATGAGGTCATATTCTCCCATATTTAGAGGAGTGTGTGGGTATACTGGATTCAGAAACACTGAACTTCATAGACAAATATACAACAGATCGCAGCAAATCAATAATTTCTAAATTTTTTATAATATATGCTAAATAAGTGGTTTGATAAGCTGCAAGCCTCGGGTTGTGCAATGAGCTGGACTAACCTTAGAAGCTGGATTTTTAAATGTTGAGTTTCAAAAAGGATATTGGATCCATTAAGGGTCAATCAGAGAAACAATTATTGGGAGATGTATATTAAGGGATTTATTGCAAGGAGTTGGCTTGCATGGTTGTGGAGCAGGCTGGGCAGATTTGAAATTTGTAAGTTAAGTGGTTAGGAAGAACAGGCTGGAATTCTCAGATATAGACTGAAGCTGCCGTCCACAAGCAGAATTTCTTCTTCTTCCGGGAAACCTTGGCTCAGATTTTGAGACTTTTTAGTTGATTGAATCAGGCCGACCCTTCAAGGTAATTGATTACAGTATGATCCAACTACAGAATACCTTCACAGGAACCCCTGGATTCATATTTGATTGACTGACTGGGGTCTGTAGCCTTGCCAGGCTGGCACAGCAAAAAGACCATCCCAGATTGCTAGACAGTGGGCCAGTCTGTAAGGTGCATCTCTCTCTCTTTTCTGTTCAGCACAGCGACTCCCATTACTCTTTCAGCTTATAGATGCATTCCTCTGTGTCATTTCACCTACTGTTGATTCCTTCCAGTGTATTTTCCATTTTAGTAATTGCCTCCTTCATCTCTGGTTGTTTTTCACATTTTCTGACTCTGTTGGAAACTTGTAACGTCTCACTCATCGCACACATTCTCCTCCCCAATTCTTTGATCAAATTTATGATTATTACTCTGATCTATTTCTTGGCTAGATTGCCTGTCTCCACTCCACTTAGATCTTTTTCTGGGGTTTTATCTCGTTCCTTCATCTGAAACACATTTCTCTCTTTTTGACTTAAGTTGCTGATGGGATTTTTATGTATGTGATAGATTGGTTGCCTTTCTTGACCTTGAAGAAATGGCCTTCTATAGAAGGTGTTCTGTGTGCTCTGGTAGCAAACTCCCCTCTGGTCACCCAAACTATACGCTCCAGGGACTCCCCCAAAGAGGGCTGCGTGGGTCCTTCTATAGAGTCTGGGCTATATGGGTGGTCTGATGGATGGGGTCCAGTTGGTTGCCAGGCCCTGCCTTGTGTGGGCCGAACCCCAGAGGTCATGGGGCCAGTGCTTGCTCACTCCCGGGGGGAGTCAGGGTTCAGAAGACTCTAGGACTCTCCTCCGCTACTGGTGGGTGAAGCCAGGTCCAGAGATTAGCTCTGAACTACTGGCAGGCAGAGCCAGATCCTGGAGTCTAGCTGTAGGGATCAGAGATCCCAGAGCTGAAACTGTTTACTTCAGATTGGACTTGAACCCAGGTATGGGAACTTGCGCCCAGCCAAAACACAGTCTTCCAACTGCGATCACATATCTGGTTTCAGGACCTAATGACACTCAGGTTCTTAACGTCTCATTGCAGACAGAAGTCGGTGAGAAACCAAGTGATAGGTAAGAAGTGGATTTATTTAGAGAGAAACACACTCCACAGACAAAGTGTGTGGGCTGTGGCAAAGGGCAAGTGGGGTCTCAAAATGTGGTGTGGTTAGCTTTTAGAGGCTGGGTAATTTCACAGGCTAATGAGCAGGAGGATTATTCCAACTGTTGTGGGGAAGGGGTGGCGATTTCCGGGAATCGGGCCGCTGTCCACTTTTTTCGTCTTTGACGGCCAGCCTTGGAACTGGCACGGTGCCTCTGGTGTGTCGTTTAGCTTGCTGATGTGTTACAATGAGTGTATACTGAGAGTCAAGGTCTTGTCTGTCATTTGGACCAGTTTAGGTTGCGTCCTTGGGCCATGGCATTCTTTCCAAAGGTGTGCCCTACCCTCTTCCCTCCTGTTTCAGAGCTGCTGTCATATCACTGGCGGAGGTCGGGGGGGTGGGGCGGTGATTTCTGGCACAGTTGAGTACGGGACCTGAGGAGTCCCAAAGCTAGCATTGCTCTGCTGATAGGCAGAGCTGGGGACCAATTGGTCCCAGGGCAGGATCTGGCCTTGCTGTGGGCTGCAGAATTGTGGTTTTCTTCATTCTGGCATCAGCCTCCTGGAAGGTGAGGCTGGTCTAGAGGCTGGAGCAGGCTCTCAAAAGGGTGGGGCGGTGCCTGCCCACCTTGGTGGGTGGGGCTGTGTCTTTGCCCTGTGGTGAGCAGGGCTGTCTAGAGGTGGCTGTGGGCTCAGGCAGCCTTTAGACATCCTGGCTGTTGAGTTGTTTGGTGTGAGGCATCCCTCCAGGGCTTACAGGCTGTTGGGCAGGGCCAGGTCTTGGTGCTGATGAGCTGATGGCAGGTCCAGCACTGGCTTCAGGCTTCTGCAAAGTAGAAGAAGCTGCTCCATCCCCAGGGTGAGCTGCAGCCCCCTTCCACACACCCCTGCTTCTCTGGGAGACTCTTCCAGAACATCAAGTAGGTCTGGCCCAGGCTTTTATCAAATTACCACTTTTGGCCTTGGTTCCACACCTGGGGGCTTCCCCAGGGGCTCATTGGTAAAGAGTCCACCTGCAGGGCAAGAGCCATAGGAAACACAGATTTGACCCCTGGGTGGGGAAGGTCCCCTGGAGGAGGGTTTGGCAATCCACTCCGGTATTCGTGCCTGGAGAATCCCAGGGAGAGAGAAGCCTGGTGGGCTATAGTCCATGGGGTTGCAAAGAGTTGGACATAACCGAGAACCTAGGGCCGATAGTCCGTAGGGTCCCAAAGAGCTGGACACGATTTAAGTGACTGAGCAGGCATGCACGCCGGCACACATGAGATTTTGTGTGTGCTCTTTATGAGTGAAGACTTTATTTCCCCTAGTCCTGTGGGGCTCCTGAAAGGAAGGGATCAGAGACCCCAGAGCTGAGACTGTTTACTTCAGATTGGACTTGAACCCATGTATGGGAGCTTGCACCCAGCCAAAATGCAGTCTTCCAACTGCGACCGCATACCTGGTTTCAGGACCTAATGACACTCAGGTTCTGAATGTCTCATTGCAGCTAGCCTGCAAAGGCAAAAGCTAGTATCAGGGCTCATCTTCCCAGTGCTGGAACCCCAGGACTGGGGAGCTTGATGTAGGGTTCAGAACTCTTACTGCTATGGGAGAACCTCTGCACTGTTCTCCCATCTTGTGGGCATCCACCTGGGGGTATGGGACTTGATTATATCAAGGGTCCACCTCTCACGGTGGCTAGATGGAAGAACTTGCCTGCAATGCAGGAGACCTGGATTCAGTCCTTGGGTTGGGAAGATCCCTTGGGGAAGCAAATGTCTGGGTAATCGCTCCTGTATTCTTATCTGGAGAATTCCATGGACAGAGGAGCCTGGTGGCATACAGTCCATGGGATTGCAAAGGGTCAGACATAACTGAGCAGCTACCACTTTTTCCACTTTCCACCTCTTGTGCCTGTCTCACTGTGGTTCCTTCTTTATGTCTTTAGTTGTAGAAGATCTTTTCTGGTAGATTTTTTGTCATTTTCATAGATGACTGTTCTTTGGTAGTTGTGGTCTTGCTGGGTTCATAAGAGGAGATGAGCTGAGGCTCTTTCTACGCTGCCATCTTGGCCTAACCCAACCCATAAGGTAAATCTCAGGTGTAATCTTACATTCCTCAGTGATGTACCAAATTTGATTTACTCCTTCATGAATCAAACACTTGGCAATTCCAAGAGATCAAGTTGAGAGACCTTATCAATTTGGCTCTTTATGGACTTTGTAAAAAAGAAATGATGTGTAGGTGGTAGAGAAGACATTTTCAGAGAACATTGATCTCCACTTAAAAAAAACAACAACACTGCTTTGTCTTTTATTTGAAAAAATTCATCTCAACAGTGATCCAACAGCAGGTCACCATTATCCTGCACAGATGTTCTATTTCATTGACATGATGATCTGAGGCTAGATCCCAGAATGCATTCTAACTACCACTTATCTCTCTGAGTTTTAGAGACCTTAGAAGTTTTATTGAAGTATGTCAGAGGGGATTAATAAAAGCATTTTCTATTACATCACATTTAAACACAGAGAGATGGTGGGAGAGTGAACTAACTCGTGATAAGTAACACATGCTATCGCTTTAGTCTGAATTTAATATGGTGGTTTTCTAATAGGTTTATCATAGGTTAGGGTTTCATTGGCCAAGAGCAGATAGTATACTATAGATACAAAACGATGGCATTTCTTTCTAGTGCAAATAGATGTTATTCACTTCAGACATTCATGTAGCCAAATGACGTGACTTTGAGTAAATCAGGTCAGCAAATAAAGATGGCAGGAAGCTAGTCCTTGCTGTCTTCTGAAATGTGGCTGATTGCCATGTTAGAGTTCGTTCAAGTCTGGTTTCTCAGCCATTTCAAGTATTATTTTTCTAATGATTTAAAAGCATAACCTTTTCACTCTTATTCATCTAAATGGCTTGACAAATTTGTACAGTTACATAATTTCTTTCCTAGTTTAGAGCAAACATTAGAATTCCATGTTAGAAATGCTCAGTGCCTCTGCACGTCTGGAAAGGGCATCAGATTTCTGATTTTGTTTGCTTCTCATTCCAAAATATATCACCATGAAACCAGCAATGTGAGAGTAGTGTTAGCCCCTACTTACTGAATACCTATTATTTGCCACTCATCATGCTGCTGCTCGGCACTCTATAATCATCTCTTCTCATCCTTTATAAATACTTCTGTATCATGATTTCTACTTTAGAGGTGGGGATAGTAGGCTTCAGTTCAGTTCAGTTCAGTCGCTCAGTCATGTCCGACTCTTTGCAACCCCATGAATCACAGCACGCCAGGCCTCCCTGTCCATCACCAACTCCCGGAGTTCACTCAGATTCATGTCCCTTGAGTCGGTGATACCTTCCAGCCATCTCATCCTCTGTCGTCCCCTTCTCCTCCTGCCCCCAATCCCTCCCAACATCAGAGTCATTTCCAATGAGTCAACTCTTTGCATGAGGTGGCCAAAGTACTGGAGTTTCAGCTTTAGCATCATTTCTTCCAAAGAAATCTCAGGGCTTATCTCCTTTAGAATGGACTGGTTGGATCTCCATGCAGTCCAAGGGACTCTCAAGAATCTTCTTAGGGAAGCTGAATACCCAGGTTATGATTAAACAGCTTCCTTCTATTGAGTTGATATTTCAGTTGATGTCCATTTTTTTCCAAATTCCAATTTTTCTCTACCATCCCATCTGTCAGTTTGTTATTGATAATATGTAAAATATGTACTCCAAAGGAACAGTGATTCCCAAGGCATGCCATTTTAAGTCATCTTTTCCAGAAACTGGAAACTGTCCCATACATCTTATGCCGAAATATCAAGAACAGTCAGAAGTACCATGAGCCTCTGTAATTCTGACTCTATATTTTGACATTTGGAACTGTTGGGTATTAGTATGGAGGATTTCATTTAAATTAGATAAAATTCACTTTTATGCAAAGAATACCTTTAAAATCAAATAATATCTAAGCAAATTAGTTGTACAATTAAGAATGTAGGGCAAATGTTTAGCCTATTTTGTAGGACTGGCTGATTTTAAGCACTTAGAAGTACCATTAACATACAAGTAATTGCTGTGCTCCTTCGAAAGTGGTCTGCTTATTATCCATTCATTAAGCCAATCATCAAAGAATTCTGCTTGACAACAATTTGTTAACCTTCTTCAAGTTACTATATTTACTTAAAAGTCGTTAACCTGAGCTTTTTGAAAACATTTTATAACTGCTTTGGTTTCATACTAATCATGATTGTTTCCTTGAAGTGGTTCTAATCAGTAGAGTTTTTCTATATATAGAATATGCTTAGGTCATATGGCAGTGTTTTTTTCTCTCAGAAAAATCTTATTAGATATCAAGGTGGAACTAAAGTGTTGGACTGCATTTGAAAATGATCAGTGGATAGATGTTTTGATTACTTTTACCTAGTGACCTAAGTATTTGCGGTTCCCATGGCCCCTAGAGACACAGGACTACTTAAAGAAATCTTAACCAAATTAATGGTTATTATTTTGGGGTATTGTCATCACAATCAGGAAAACAAAGCCTGAGTCCTCTGGGAGATTCACACTGTGGCAGATTACGCCCATCTCAAAAGTCTGGATTAACACTTAAAAGAACCTTAATTGCACATAAGAACCCTTCTACTTTAAGCTTAGTTTTTTAAACAATCTGTTTTTAAATGCTGTCTTGACATTTCTAAACAGGTGTACATTTCATTATGTGTATCAAAAAGAATGGGGGCATAAAGACAAATGTAATTAGAAGAGAGAAGAGTAGTAAGAGAATATCTCCATCAATTAGGTAATTTTTTTTTCCCCAGAAGACACATGTTATTCTCTCTATAATCTTTGGATCTCCCACCACAGTCAAGGGAAGAAGGCAATGGCAGCCCACTCCAGTACCCTTGCCTGGCAAATCCCATGGACGGAGGAGCCTGGTGGGCTGCAGTCCATGGGGTCGCTAGGAGTCGGACACGACTGAGCGACTTCACTTTCACTTTTCACTTTCATGCATTGGAGAAGGATATGGCAACCCACTCCAGTGTTCTTGCCTGGAGAATCCTAGGGACAGGGGCGCCTGGTGGGCTGCCATCTATGGAGTCGCACAGAGCCGGACACGACTGAAGTGACTTAGCAGCAGCCACAGTCAAGGAATGATATCTCAATTAGATGAGCATGGTTCAAGACCTTTCCCATGCCCATACACTCCAAAATTATAATGGATTCCATGTGTTAACTTGTAGAAAGATGAAAATCATTTTGAGAAAAATGCAACAAGGCAGTAGCCCAGTTTAACAGGTAGGAAACCACGAGGTTTATTATAGGCTTGATGTAAGTGTCAGGAAACAGAAACAGTGCCTTGTCAGAAGTGTGGAAAGAAGTGGTAACTATAGGATGTTTAATGAGTGTGTGCACAGCGGTCAGAATAGCTATTTAATTCTACTTTTTTTTTTCTCTAATAGAATATACCACTTCCTGTTTCCTCTTAAACTAGTCTTCCTATATAAGTATCTCCAGAAGTTCCCAGGTGCTCAATGTACTCGTGCGTGCTCTGTAGGACATTTAGCTTGCAATGATATCCTGCTTTGAACTGCGCTACAATGAGATGGGAGAGAAATTGCTGTCTTGCACTAGAGCTTCTATGCTTTTTGATAACTGCAGTTGTCACTGAGTAGCTCAACTTCATTTCGTAGGTAAATAACACTGAACTTGTTACTGCTAATTTTCTCTCAGCATCTATTAAGTATCCATATTGTGCATTTGTTTTTGACATGAGAGTTAAGGTTGGCTTCCTCTTATGTTTCAGAAACGTGTCAAGGGAAGATTAGCTCAGGGAAAATACCTGTCATGAGCCGTAGAGAAGATAGATGAGTGTGTACATTGACTAGAAACTTCTCAGCTATAGAACTATCTAAAAAAATGAAGTCCAATTACCTGTCTATAAGTGGAAAACATTTTTTTCAAGTCCATAAAACATCAAAAAAAAATTTAGTGTACTGATTTTCTTTTTTAGAAAAAAATTACATCAATTAACTGGGTTTTTGTCATTCTTAATTCCACTATTCCTAATTTGATTATTATTCATCTTGAGAGAGGTGACAGCAATATTTTTTTCTTTTTGCAATTATGTATATCTACAGAAGCGACTATTCATTTGGGTACAGGTTTCCCTACTCTTCAGAATTTATTTTTTAAAGAGGTATAAGGGAACTTATATACCAGATTTTGAATAAAACTTCAGGGGATCATAAACCTACCTATCCCATGTAGATGTCATTGTCTCAAAACATGAACATGGATTCGGGGACCTGTGTGTAGTATTTTTGAGATCTGTGATTTCATTGTAATTAGTTTTCCTCACAAACTAGCATAGGTTGACTCAAATATTTGCAGAATTGATTCACATAAAAATAAATTAGAGTAATTTTTACTTATATAATGTCAAGACCAATTATGTTAAAAGAACATATTCTGATCCCTAAAATATAAAAAATATATATATATATATTTTATACTATATATTTTACTCTATATATAAAATATAATAGAGTCCAGAAATAGGCCTCCACATATGTGGTTGATTGATTTTTTACAAAAGTACCAAAGTTCTTTAATGAGGATAGTATATCTATGCAACATATATTCAAAATATATGTACCCAGTATATCACCCAGGAAATTACAAAGCTGTTTGGAGCTTTGTGTCAAGAACTGGAGTCAAAGACCAACTATTAGAACAAAAGATTATCCTCATGCTTTTATCACTTAGGAACTTCCAAGGGTCTCAGGAACATGACAGGAACTGGGAGCAGAGAGCCATATATATATTTTCCATTACCTTACAGGACACAAAATGAATAAACAATAAGTAAAAAACACTGATAAATTAGCCTTATCAAAATGAAAAAATTCCTTTTTGAAATATACAATTAAGAAACAAAAGTGAAAGTCACAGACTGGGAGAAATTATCCTAAATAGAGTATTTGTACTGAGAAGGTATAAAGAACTTTTACAACTCAATAAAGAGAGAATCAGCAATCTAATCAAATAAATGAGTAAAAATTAAACAGAAGTTTCACAGAAGAAGATCATCCAAACAAACACAAATGCTACTTAACCATCAAGAAATGATAATCAAAGCTAAAACAGCAGTGAAATATCATCACGCACCTGATGGAAAGGCTAAAATTAAAAACAGCGAAATATCAAGTGTTGGCAAGTGTGGAACAACCAGAACACTCATCCATTGCTAGTGGGAATATAAAATAGCTCAGCCATTTTAGAAAACAGATTGGTAGCTTGTGATACAGTGAAACACAGAAGAAGCATAGGACTCATACACTCTTGCATTCCTGGGTAATTGTCAGAGAAATGAAGATACATGTCCATGAAAATCTTGTGTTCAAATGTTTACGGTTGTTTTATTCATGATAACCCAGACTATAAAGAATCCAAATGTTCATCAATAGATGAAGAGATTAGCAGATTACAGTATTTGCATTTCATGGAATGCTCAAAAATAAAAAGGAACACGCTACTGATAAACACAACAACATGGATGGGCCTCAAAATTGTGCTGAATGAAAGCTTGACATAGAAAAGTACCTTTATGTGATTGCATTTATATATGATACGATATTCTAGAACAGAAGCAGTTGAAGCTGCAATACTTTGGTCACCTGATGCGAAGAGCCAGCTCATTAGAAAAGACCCTGATTCTGGGAAAGATCAAAGGCCAAAGGAGAAGGGGGCAGCAGAGAATGAGATGGTTAGATGGCATCATCGACCCAACGAACATGAACTTGAACAAACTCTGAGAGATAGTGAAGGACAGAGGGCTCTGGTGTGCTGCAGAGCATAGGGTCACAAAGAGTTGGACACAACTGAGCAACTGAACGAGTCTGCACACGGTCAGTCATGTCTGACTCTCTTGCGACCCCATGAAGGTAGCCCACCAGGCCCCTCTGTCCATGGGATTTTCTAGGTGAGAATACTGGAGTGGCTTGTCATCTCCAGGGGATCTTCCCGACCCAGGGATCGAACCTGCCTCTACCCTCATCTCCTGAATTGCAGGCGAATTCTTTACAGTTGAGCCATCAGGAAAACCCACTAAACAACAACAGTTCTAAATAGACCTAGTGACAGAAATCAGCCAGAAGTTTTCTGAGGCTGAGTGTATGTATGGGACTAGGGAAGGGTGGGCTGCCGTCTATGGGGTCACACAGAGTCGGACACGACTGAAGCGACTTAGCAGCAGCAGGGAAGGGTAGAGGGGAACTTATCTTGTATTTTGATTGGGTGGTGGCTACATGGTGTGTATATATGTGTGTGTGTGTGTGTGTGTGTATTTGTCAAAACTCATTGGATTGTACTTTTAAAATTGGTGTTTTATTTTATGCAACAATGTAAGTTTCCTAGTGCTGCCACTAGGTGGCTTAACAGTAAAGAGATATATCACAGTTCCGGAGGCTGGAAATCCCAAATCAAGGTTTGGGCAGGACTGTGCTCCCTCTGAAGATTCTAGGCTCTTCCTTGCCTCTTCTTAGCTTCTGGGTTTGCCGGCAACCCTTGGTGGTCCTTGACTAGGGGCAACAGAACTCTAGTCTGCCTGCTTGACCTGGCCTGTTCTTCTCTGTAGCCAGATTTCCCTCGTCTTCAAAGGATACCAGCCACTGGATTAGGGCCCACCTCACTTCAGCTTCAGTATACCTGCAAAGACCCTATTTCCAGATCAGGTCATGTACTGAGGTTCTGGGAAGACAGAAATTTGGGGGAGAATATTTTTGAGATACTGTTCAACCTGAATCAGTCACATACCTCATCAAACTTGATTAAAATAAGTAGGAAAAAAGATGAAAAGTGTTAGTCGCTCAGCCATGTCTGACTTTTTGCGATCCCATGGACTGTAGCCCACCAGGCTCCTCTGTCCATAGAATTCTCCAGGCAAGAATACTGGAGTGGGTTGCTATTCCCTTCTCCAGGAATCTTCCCAATCCAGAAATTAAACCCAGGTCTTCTGCACTGCAGGCAAATTATTTACCACCTGAGCCACCAGGGAAGGGGAAAAAAAAGATATACTCTTGGAAAAGTCAGTACATTTTCAAGATCTATCACTTCAGAATTCTAGCCACCACCAGGTGCAGGTACCAACTTCCATAATAGAAACATTTTTCCCCCATCGGATAATTGTCCATTCTCAGATGAAAAATCGTATTTGGATCGCTAATTACACTGCCCAATTAAGAGCGATAACTTGAATTGGCTTTCTAACACAGGCCTTGTTTAATAATAGTCCCACGGTAGTTCTTTGGGTTTGTGTGGGCCTAGTTAGTACTTATGAATGACCACTCTGAATGGTACCCAGCAGACCTCCTGATCACATCCCAACCCACAGTGCAGATGTAGTCAGAGTCACCGGGACCCGGAGCAGCCACCTGCTGGGCTGAGGGAGCAGCAAGGAGACGCAGCCAAAGAAAGGTCAAGTCGCGCTGTAGCAGCAAAGTGAACGGGGATTGTAACAGAGCCCCACGCTTCCCTGCTCTGCTTCCGTGCATTGGCTAACGCCTTTCCCTTTGCAGACCTTAGATGTGACTCCACAGAGAANGCTGTAGCAGCAAAGTGAACGGGGATTGTAACAGAGCCCCACGCTTCCCTGCTCTGCTTCCGTGCATTGGCTAACGCCTTTCCCTTTGCAGACCTTAGATGTGACTCCACAGAGAAGTTCTGCCAACAGATGTGGTGCATGTCCACGTAACAGATGGACAGAGGCCAGAACTCAGCTTTCACATCCCACGTTGCGGGCTACTTATGTGAAGGGCTAGGAGGGGACCCATAAAGCTGGCAGACAAGAATGAGTCAGCAACTGCAAGGAGAATGGCCAGAGTAGCTGTAATGATTTCATTTTCCTTAACTAAGGGTTAGAAGATGGGACTTCTGTGGACGAGCATCAGGTAGGAAAATGAAAGAGAAAGCTAAATATCAGCATGCATGCTAAGTCACTTCAGCTGTGCCAGACTTTTGTGACCCTATACACTGTAGCCCACCAGGCTCCTCTGTTCATGGAATTCTCCAGGCAGGAATACTCGAGTGGGTTGTCATTCCCTTCTTCAGGGGATCTTCCCAAACTAAGGATCAAACCAGTATAAATAAGTATAAAAATAAGTATAAAATGGTATGTTGATAATAGTAATAACAAATCAATGATATATATAGCAATTTTTAAAAGACTTGTTTTTGATGTGTACCATTTTTAAAGTCTTTATCGAATTTGGTCCAGTATTGCTTCTGATTTATGTTTTGGTTTTTTGGCTGCAAGGCATGTGGGATCTTAGCTTCCCAATCTGGGATCAAAGTTGAATCTGTAGATTGGAAGGCGAGGATCACTGGGCCACCAAGGAAGTCCCATAGCATTTGTAGCTTAGAAACTGTTTGGATTGTTTAAAGATATTCTTGCATAAATTTGAGAGGGGAGCAGGACTTACCGGCCACACTTTGGGGGGAAGGGAGGTGGTTTGTGACTCGCCCAAGCTAGTGAACGAAGTATCAGAGACTTGAATGGCATGTTTCCGNAAAGATATTCTTGCATAAATTTGAGAGGGGAGCAGGACTTACCGGCCACACTTTGGGGGGAAGGGAGGTGGTTTGTGACTCGCCCAAGCTAGTGAACGAAGTATCAGAGACTTGAATGGCATGTTTCCGCTCTGCCTTTTGCTTCTGTGAATATCATTGCTAAGGCTATGGTAATATTCCTACTACATGAGCTGGCACCTCACACAGAGGAGCTGTTCAAGAAAGATTTAAGTGAATGAGTGAGTCATCAGCAGTGTTCAAGATATTCTATTTCCCTCCTTAGCAAAACAACATTCTGATACAGGAAACCCTGATGAAATAAACAGCTTTATTCACAGGTGGCAAATGGATAAGACTTACGGTGGAAGTTTAGCAAAAGCTTGTTATATGAATAAATAGACATTTCTCAAGTACCCACCTTTTTAAACAACACATTTAAAAGATTAAGGGTATATAATCAAAGCTGCCCTATATGTTATTCTCTCCTCTTAAGTCTAAGTACAGTCCTGAAAATCTTCCGAATTGGCAAATACTGGCGTTTCAGTGTTTGTTCTGGAGAAGGCAATGGCAACCCACTCCAGTACTCTTGCCTGGAAAATCCCACAGACAGAGGAGCCTGGTAGGCCGCAGTGCATGGGGTCGAGAAGAGTTGGACATGACTGAGTGACTTCACTTTCACTTTCATGCATTGGAGAAGGAATGGCAACCCACTCCAGTGTTCTTGCCTGGAGAATCCCAGGGATGGAGGAGCCGGGTGGGCTGCCATCTATGGAGTTGCACAGAGTTGGACACGACAAGCGACTTAGCAGCAGCAGCAGCAGCAGCAGCAGCGTTTATTTCCTCTCCTAGGTGAAAGACAGCTATGTTGAACACAGAACTCATCTTTTCGTTCTCAGCTTACTTATAACACTCTCTGCAAAGCCCCCTCTGTCTCTGTAAAATCTGGCCCCAAACCCAGCAAGAATTCCCTGGTGGCTCAGATGATGAAGAATCTGCCTGCAGTGCAGCAAACCCAGGTTTAATCTGTAGGTCGGGAAGATCCCCTGGAGAAGGGAATAGCAACCCACTCCAATATTCTTGCCTGGAAAATGCTATGGACAGAGGAGCCAGGTGGGCTACAGCCCTTGGGGTGTCAAAGAGTCAGACACGACTGAGTGACTAATACTAAACTCAGCAAACAGAAGCTTTATGAATTGAGGACAGTGTCTGTCTCCAGTGATCAAGCATCCACAGAGAACTCAGTGAATAATCAGGGATGAATTCCCCAAAGGATGCTACTGCATGAAACTGCTCACGGCATTAGAATAGCGAACACAGCACTTTTGGCAGGAGCCTACAGGCCATGAATGGAAAGTTCTGAAATGAAACTGTTCCTCTGCTGGCACTTACCATTCAAATACTGAAGAATTCATGAACACGAAACATTCCATATATTTTTAAAGTTTATAAATATAAAATATTTTATCAAGGTAAATTATGCTGATTTTGAAAGAGAGTTGAATATTATTTTCACTCCGGGGAATAGCCAATGCCTGCAACAGGGAAACTTACTGGAAAAACAAAAAGCTTCAGGACAGATTTCTGTGGATGTGTTACGACTCCAGTCACACTGATGGTGCAGAAAAACAGAAATTCTAAAAAGCAACATTTCCACGTAGCTTTTTATATTACATGTGCAGTTCTGCCTGTTGAAATATTCTTTTTTTTTAAATACAATTTTCTTCTCAATTATTTACCCGATTAATGTTGGTATTTGAACGGTATAAATTAGTCTCTGATAGATAGAATGATGGGCTTTCCTGATGGCTCCGGTGGTAAAGAATCTGCCTGTAACGTAGGAGACCTGGGTTCGATCTCTGGGTTGTGAAGATCCCCTGGAGAAGGCCATGGCTGCCACTCCAGTATTCTTGCCTGGAGAATCCCATGGACAGAGGAGCCTGGAGGGCTACAGTCCATGGGATGGCAAAGAGTTGGACACAACTGAGCAACTAACACTTGTACTTTACTTCAGATAAAATGGTGAAGTAGACTGTTGATTATTTTTTCTACTCCAGAATACTTTCTTCTAGAAAGAGCTTTTTTTTTTTTTTTTTCCTAGAAAGAGCATCTTTTAGTGCACTTCTCTCTCTCCATCCACACCCCTCCTTCCCTCCCCTCGTCATATCCCCAGCTGCAGCTGTCAGGCACCTGTGTTTCCCAGGTGCAGGGTGGCCACTTGGTCCAGACCTTGCGGATCATTAGAGGCCGTCTGCCTGCCTGTGGTGCTAGTGCCCAGTAAAGGCAGCGCCCTCAGAGTGTGTCAGAGAGGTCTCCCGGGAATTGGACTCCCCAGGCTGCTGCAGGGCTGTGGGGTCCAGTCCACACCAGCTCCAGACATACTCTATTCTTGTTGAAACAGCTAGTATGAGGGAGCAGTTTTGTACCATCGTCCTTGGTTTGAAAATGTGCTTTCTGATGTTCTTGATGTTCCACCTCATATGAACCCGTAAGTTTCCCATTCAATTCTAATCCTCAGAAACTATTTAAGAGAGACTCCATTAGACTGTTTGCAGCCTTCATGTTCAAATCACATCTCTCTGGACATGCTTGAAGATTGGTCTAGAAGAGCTCAGGGTCTCTTCCAATTTATTTTACTTTATCGCCCTTTAGATCTTTACTTTTCTAATTTACCTTCATATTTTGGATGATAAACGTATTTTATGTAATTCTACGCTGAGATATAGTATTTGTCAATAGCAGAAGGAACAAATGTGAAAGATGTTCAAAAAGTGTGGAATGAGCATTTTGTGCCCTAAGCATTTTTGAAGGTGAAAATTGTTCAGGGGCTCTATTTTTAGTGGCTTAAACTCTGAAGTTAATTTTGTTCAAAGAAATTACCTGAAATAGACTCTCTAATTCACTTTTTTTAAAATCTGGTATTAACATTAAAATATAAACTAGAGAGGGAGGAAAATTATGTAACTGGGGCATTCTGCATATCCATAGATTCATGTTTACAGTTTATACTCATATTCTTAGCTACTATTCTTTAAATAGTTTTTATGTACATTTATGTAAATATTTATATAAATTGAAAGGATTAACATAAGGTGTTCTCCTATATAAGAAAACTTCAGGTGATTTCCAGAACATTCTTTGTATACTTCAAGACCTGAATTCATTATGACTTGAAGAAAAGCATTGCTTGATAGTTAGTTTTATTCAGCATATTAAAATTAATTCCCTCAGTGGTTGATGAACCTCCAGAGAAGCAGAATAGAAAGAGCAAGGAGCAGATTTGGACAACAGCCATTTTGAAAAGAAGAATAGAAAAATGATTTATATTATTCTATATACAATATATTATTATTCTGTTCTTTTCACAATAAAAGAACAATAATACTGACTATGGCTTTTCTCAGAACTCAGAATTTCTTAGAAAAAATACTCCAATAAATTTTTGAAATGCAATTGTAGGTAAAGAAGATGCAGAAATCAAATTGGCTCTCTTTGGGTTGTTGTCTAAACACATAATTTTGGGGTCTAATATATCCTCTGGGATCTAAAGAGTCATTAAGAAACCATTTATCTACAAGAAGTATCAGCAAGAAAGCAATAAATCCAGATGGTTATAAAGTTTTATTTTAGGAAATATTAAGTGAGAAAGCGTATCCAGTTTTAAATGAGAGTTGCAAATAAGCAGTAAAGCTATTTCATCTTAATTTAGTAAACGTTTTCCTTCTTGAAACTGAAGCAAAAACTCCAAGATATAAATTTCCAAAAGCTCACATTATAATTTAACCCAAATGCAGTAAACTTGACAAAAAAAAAAAAGACCATGTTTTATAAAAGCTAAAGTAGAAGAGAATTGTGCAAAACAAGAAGATTCATTTTGGTCCATTTGCCCTTCCCCTGAACTGGATAAGGATATGTGTCCAAGAATATGAGAAAATGTGTCTGCTTGAGATCTACAGATAACATTAAAAATACTGATGGTTTTGTGGAATAATCAGCCTGAATATACAGTTGGGAAGGCAGTAGCTTAGCAATCAAAATATCTTTGCTATGATAAGAAAAACTTCCCAGTCATATAATTTTGATACTTTCCTAAAGCAGCTGACATAGTTTAGTCTTAAGAACTTTTCATTTTACCTAGAGAAATCTAGTTATTTTTGCTACCCTGCATCCATGTCCTTCCTTCTAATAATGATTCATGGTACCCTCCCCTCTCCTATTCTCATTCCATGGGCTTCAAGACAATTGACATCACCCCTGGGCTTTGGGGGAGGAGTGAGTGAACAAAACTAATAGCAAATTCTAACAACTTGATTACAGCGATTGGTTCAGGGTGGACCAGTGATCACATCCAGCCAACCAGGGCCAAGGAAAGTCAACACTGGAACTACTGTTTTTGGTCTCCAGGAAGGTTTTCTCTCATTGTATCCCCTCCAGTTGATACATTGTATGCATTGTATCCCTTTCCCACCTGAAATTAAAGGTGTGTGAAATTAGTCTGCTCTAAGTTGTTCAGCTACATGAGCCAATATAGTTTTTAAATTCAAGTTAGGAGTTTGAATTGGATTTTCTGTTGCCTGCAGCAGATGGAATTCTTATCGATCCTTGTTAGTGCTATCAGACCAAACTTGGGTCTGTTCACTCAAGCTCTGTAAGCCAATCGACTGACACTGGATTGTGGTGAAGTGAAGTGAAGTGCAGCATTTATTGCAGGGCACCAAGCAAGGAGTCCATAGTGCTTAAAAGACCTAAACTCTCCGATGGCTTTTGGGAAAGGTTTTAAAAACGAGGTGAGGGAGCAGGGCTGTGGGGTGCCTAATCAGCACATGAACATTTTGATTGGTTGATGATGAGGTAATTGGGGAGTCAGCATCATCAACCTCCTGGTTCCAATCTGTCTTTGTTTTCTGGCAGCATGCAGTTAAATCTTTTCCACCGGTGGGTGCTTCAGTATCCACAAAACAGCTCAAAGGACATGACTCAGGATATTATCTATAGCCCTTGAGGAGGAACTAAAGGTCCTTGACTTTGTTTAATGGCTAACCTGTTAATATTTTGTCTTGCTTGACTGCTTTCCTTTGCTTCTGCATTTTCTTTCTTCTCTGATTAAATTTATTCTTTGGAATTCAGGGAAAGCCTGAGAGGCTAAAGTTGGGCTTTTTTGTTTGTCTNCGTCAGGTTTACCCTACAGTAATAAAAAAACAGCATTTCTCCTCCTCCCTAACCTTCCTCTCTTGCATCTGAGAACATACGTTCAGCACACACTGAGATCTCTTGGCCCATGTATCTGAGTTCGCAACATCTTGTAGAGTTTTGCTGTTGCTCTCCAACCAACAAAAAATCAGAGCATGACAATGCACGGAGGCTCTCTGCTGAGAGCAGGAACAGTCCTTCAGAGAGTGCAGCAGAAATCCAGCGAGGGAACGTTACCCGAGAGCGGCAGTGGAGAGCCCAGACACAGTCTTAGTGTGTGCGCTTCCGTCTGGTCTCACTGACCAGGAAATACTCAGGCATTTCTTTTCAGCATCAGGACATTTTGGAAGCAGGTATTTCAATAGCAAGTTACACTGACGCATGGGATAGCACGAATTTTCGAATGCAATGGCNTGGAGAGCCCAGACACAGTCTTAGTGTGTGCGCTTCCGTCTGGTCTCACTGACCAGGAAATACTCAGGCATTTCTTTTCAGCATCAGGACATTTTGGAAGCAGGTATTTCAATAGCAAGTTACACTGACGCATGGGATAGCACGAATTTTCGAATGCAATGGAATATCATACAAAACATCTATGATTTTTTCCAAGGTCTGACTTAATTGGAAATCAAGTGAAAAGCTTTTCTGTACACTAGGAAAGTGACTTCTGAAAGTTATCAGAGAAATACAAATTATTTTAAGTCAAAGGTTGCTTTGCAAATATTTAAAAAGAGATAGTAGGTTTGAGTGTATGACTGACTGTTCTGCTGCTCTGGATTGTTGGGGGTTCTCTCTTGTGTATGTGGGTGATGAACATGTGAGGATATTAACCTCTGGCCTTAGGGATGCTCTGCATTTAGATGAAGTAAATTGGTCCAGGAAGGGAAAGTGACCGCATTCTGCATCTATTTTAAAGTTCGACAGTTTTGTTTTCGATAAACATGTGTCAAACTAGGGAGTTATTCCATTTTTTTTTTCTTTCTCATGAACTAGAAATGGAAATTCTGAAATTACAAGGAGTCAGTCTGGAACACAGCTTTTTATATAAAAGCTAAGGGGATCGCTTTAGAGGTGGCTGTTTTGGGGGGTGGGTGGATAGAATTTCAGTTCAGCAGCCATGTGTGAGACACTCTGTTATGTTTGGAGAAGACTTTAAGATGTTTCTTTAAACAGGGTCAATAGACAGTTGTATCACAAGGGTAACTAGGAATGAGTAACCATTTTTAAGCACAAACTATGAAGGCTTCCAGAAAGACTTGTACTTAGATTCTTTATGGGAAAAGCCAATGAGTGCCAAACATTATAGTTTCCAAATGTCTGGAATGACACACTAATGCTGGACTTTCACAGGTCTTACCCAATGCAGGGGACGAAAACATGTATGTCACTGGGAATGACCCTTATTTTGAAGAGAATAATGTTATATCCAACCCCTCCTAGAAAGCCTTAATAAATTCACTTCCTATATCCCTGCCCTTGCTTGCTTTTTTTCCCAGCTTGTTCAATTGTATGTGCACTTTATAATATCCAAATGTAAAGTTCCATTATTTTTAAATGCTCTAGAAGCTTATAGCTCTGTTCTACAAAGAGCTGTGACTGGTTTCTTACTGAGAGTGAGTCACTAAGAACTATTTAACTTTTGGCTAGAGCATCTTCCAAGTGTTCTGTGCATTTTGAACTATCTGCATTTTTTTGAGTTTCTCAAATGCAGAACTTCCTAGGGGAAAGTAAATAGCTTTCTTATCAGTATGAAATACCAAAGAAATATACCAAGCTTTTTCAAGAGGCGGCTTATGCCTGACAGCGCAGCAGAGTGGAAGGTCTGGGGGTGGAGTCTGAGTATGCTCTGCCAAGTTTTATTTTCTTCTTTTTCAGGGAGAAATGACTCCTGGTGGCAGAGCTGCTGGCTGGCTGTCAAGCATCACCCCATGGGAATCAGAGAGATTTATGAACTTAAAGAGCCCTGTTTGTCATGAACTAGACTCAGAGTAAGAACGAAACAAAGGTTATCTTGCACTATTCACAGATTTCTTCTTGTCAAGAGATCAGAAGACCGGGAAATTAAAAAGTTCCCAAACACATGGGCAGGCAGTTGTACACACGTGTGAACTATCTGAGACAACAGGGAGCAGGGTTGTACAGAGCTGTGGTCAAGTCATGTTCAAACCATTGGGCCAATCTCCCAAGAGCTTCTTGTGAGAATGTAAATGGATTCTACCATGTATTCCTTGCATGGAGCTAAGACTTATTAGCATTGCCAGTTACTAAGATAGAGCATTGGGTGTGTTTATGAAGACAGTTTCAAGAGCATGCTGAAATCATATACTGTATATTTTTGTGTGTTTAAAAAACGTGTCGCCTAAGATCACTGACTTTGACTAGAGGAGTTTGGAATGTTGTAAAAATGCTAGTTCTCTTGACTGTGCAGATACAGCATACAGATTAAAGACATGACTAGTCCCTGAAATCCGCAAGATTTGCAGCTCATTCCAAACTGGACCCTCAGGATGACTTTCCTTGGGTGTCAGATGCCTTCAGAGAATGTTCCATGTTTGTGAGGATTAGAAAGGAAAAGCCATCCTAGGACCTTGAGAAGGTAAGGTGGGCTAATGAACATTTTTTTTTCCTGATGTCATGGATTATTTTTTGTAAGACTCAATATTATGTTCCGAAATGCCTTGCTCCAGGTCAGTGGAGTGTTGTTTGCCTAAGTGTTTAGATGTTGAATAAGAGTTATCTGCCCCAGAGGATACCGTCACATAGCTCTGCAGAAGGACTTCATGAAAATATAAGTAAATTGAACACGCACTCTTGTTGAAAGAACAATTTCACAAATGGACCAGACTTTCTAATGAACCATTTGAACAAGCCCTTTCTTTGACATCAGATTTCCTTCCCGACATAAAACTGTAAAAAAATAATCTGAATTATTACTTCTGTTACAGTGCCATTTTGCTCAAAATATTTCATTCAGGGATTCATATATAATTATCCACCTAATAAAAGGAGCTATTAGGTTGTAAAGATCCTATTCCTTCCATGCTCTTTAAAAATTATGACCTACTCAAGCTTGAAATCAAAGGCAGAGCTGAAAAGGAATAATTCAGCTGAAACTCTCTTATTGGGTTTTCAAGTTGCCTAACAGATAAATATGCAAACGGACTCCCTTTTGGTGATTCAGCTGCACAAATGGGTTAACTCCAAATTTGCAGCTGCAAATTCAGAAACTAAAAGGGTGCGCACACACTGTTTTTGATTTCACCTAGTGGCAAGCTGCAGATAAACATGGCAATAGGAGTTGAAGGTTCTATCTCACAATGAAGATGCAGTTTTTAAAGAGCATCCACCGGATTTAGGATGATGTGTCAGAAGTGTCAGGCGATGTCTTCCCCTCCGTTCCTCTCTGACTCTGGGCAGGCATGGTGCAGAAGGTTTCCTTGACAACAAGCCTGGTGCTCGCCACTCACCAACACCGCCTGCTCTGAGTCAGTGAGGACCCTGTTGGTGGAAGAGACATCACGCAAGAGAAGGTACTGTTTGAAACTGCCTTTCATTTTCCTTCCCTTCCTCGGATGGGATGGGTCTGCCATGTCCACAGAGGGTTTCAGGAACGTAGATCAGGGCCGGGGGGTGGCATGGAATGTGTGGCGCTGGCCACCTGCCCAGGGCTGGCTGCCAAGGAGAACTCAGGGAGGGATGGGGTGGAGAGGGGAACCCTTCCAGCCAGACTTCTGAGGGAGATGGACTTGGTGAAGCTTTGAAATATCATCACAGTGTGGGATGGCACAAAAGCCACCCAGATTGAACAGTGTCTTGTTAGAAGTTTTAAGCTCATAATTACCGTGTCAGAGAAGATTGCATATTGCGTCCTCTTTCAGGAAATGGACTGGTGGTTGGCAGCATGCCCCTACTGGAGATTTCTAAGTGTTCCTGTTCTCCAGACATCAGTGTTAACCAAGGGTGGATTTACAGATACCTTGCTCCCATGGGGGCGTTTTACAGCCGCTTGCTGATACCCACCGCCTGTGCAAGTGTGACCGCACTGCACCTTCTGTACACCTTCTGTTTGCTTGTTTACTTTTTTTGTGCTGTCAGAAAAACATCCAATCCTTTGGTGACAAAGTTCCCATGGGTGCTCTGCACTTTAAATTTGGGAACAAAATCGTGAGCTTGCACTGGTTTGCCATGGCAGGGTACAGGCTTCAATAACGCACTTGCCTTTTCTAAGACCAGACCTACACATTAGGAGAAACTGACAGGCCTTGATGAAGAACGTTACGTGTTCGTCATGAGAGTGAGGTCACTGCAGGGGCAAAGGCCCGGGACTGTTCTCACAGCTTCAGCTTTGACACTGCAGTGAAGATGTATCTGCTTTTGTTAAGGGACCCCAGAGTCCTCACTTTGAAACTCCTGAATGCCCAGGAAAGAAGGACTGCTGCTTCCTTCTGAGCTGCTTCAGGATCTTCCAGGAGTGAGTGGCCTTGGCGGCTGACCTGTACACTGGTTAGCGTTCTTGGACACAGGTGTGCTGTTCATGGGTAATTGGTAACGCTGCAGAGGTCCCCGAAAATTCAGCTCGTCCATTCGGCGATGCGTGTTAAAAGGCCGAGCCTGTGATAGCGTTAAGCTGCTTCATCAGCCCTTCCAAACTTGCCATTTGTTCACTCAGATCATCCTGTTCATACACCTACAGAGAGAATGAGAGCAAAGGATTAGTGCAGGTGAACGCTGGTGACTTCCTTTTGTGAGAGGGCATCTCTGATCATTCTCTGTGCATTCTCATGCAGGACATAGCGGCCATAGCCCAGGGGCTGCACTCCGCATATGGCCACTGGATGAGACGCTGGTCATAAAAGAGGCAGTGACGAAGGACTCCGTGCTATTTCACCAGCTTCAGCCTTGTGAGGGGGCTTCAGTGCTCAAAACAAAATCTTGTTTCAAATCAGGTTCTACCAGTTACTAGCTATGTGATCTTGGACAAGTTAGTAAACCTCTCTGATGTGTAGTTTTCAGGTATAAAATGATGATGATTATATCTATTTCAAAGGCTATTCTGAGCATCCTGTGAGTTCAGCACGTGGTAGATATTGAGTACGTGAGTTACTTTTCTTGTCCATCAGGCTATAAGCAGAATTTACATACGCAGCTTTCCTTTGTAATAACCACACAAGCATTTTTTGGTGGGAACTTGACCTCGTGGTATTAAACAGGTTGTGGTACCTTCTTTTAGGAATTTCAGCCTGCCAGTATATAATTTGGTCATTTACTGTGTTGCTTCAGAGTTTAACAAGGATTGAAAATAGCCACTTTGGCTCAAAAGATTGGCCCTATGTATGAAAAGGGAGGTTGCAGTGAGGTGATTAGTTTTGTTACTTCTTTCCCAAATGATGTCATAGTTGTCTGGGCTGTTTCTCTTGAATAATCTAGATCTCCTTGTCCAATACAGCAACCTCGAGTCCAAAGGAGCACTTGGGGTTTTGAAATGTAAACAGTCTAAATTGAGATGTGTTGTATATATAAAATATACATCATATTCTGAGCACTTAGTACAAAAAAAGTAAATATCTTAATGATAATTTTTTTTATATTTATTGCATGTTGAAGTGATAATATCTCTATGGGTTAGATAAAAATATATCATTAAAATTAATCTCACCTATTTATTTTTACATCTTTTCATGTGACTCCTAGAAAGTTTCAGACTATGTGGTTCACATTATTTTCCTATAGGATAGTAATGACAGTGTATATATATACACACATGCATATTATATATATGTCTATACACATATGTGTGTGTGTATATATGTGTGTAAAATCACTCAATATGTTCCCATCAGCTTGTATGTATAAAGACTGCCTTTAAGTATCAATGATTTTTTTCACCTAACTACATCCCTGATGTAGTTTTTTTCCATAGTTTTTTCTCTTCACATTCAAGTGCAGGGAAACAACTAAACAGTCAGAACAGCGGGGGCTTGGGTTTAATGGAGAGGGCTGGCTGGCTCAGACTGCTTTGCACAGCAGTGCTTCCACGAATTTCAAGGATGGTCTTACATTGGCTGGATCCTCGGTTGGTTTGTGGCTCTCCTCAGACACTTCAGGGGCTGTTGGCACAGACACAGGAAGCAAAGGAGATCTCGCCTTTCCAGCCAACCCAAGAGAGGCTGTTTTAACATGAGTCTTGGGAAGAGTAGGCCCTAAAATAGAAAACAGAGTGATGAAAGTGCTGTGTAGAACATTCTGGAACGATCTCGCAAGTGTGTAAGCCAAATCCAGTGGGCTGGCACTGCCTTCAGGCTACTGTTCACTGTGTGGTCAGGAGATGAGTTCTGACACATGAACGGGCTCATTTTATTTCTACCGAATGAAAGACAAATCCTGATTGGGCCTCTCCAGATGAAGCCCCACCAGTCATATGTCATTGCGAGTGCATTTCAGATATCCCTGTGAAAGGTTGTGTGGGACACTTACACTGTAAGTCTCAGGCCCGCTCAGCTGGGGCCAGTCGGAGCTTTGGGCCAGACAGCTCTGTTCTTAACCACCTATATAAGCCATATACTGTTTAACAAGTACCAAGGAACACTTGTACTGTTAAAAGAGATGGTTGCTGTGATCTGCAAATGAGTATTAGATGTTGCAGTGCAAAACAGTTCTTTATGGCTAACCTGATTGAATATTTTCTGTTGGAAAAGAAAAAAAAAAAATATGACTGTCCCGATCGGTATAGCTTCTCTCAATGAAACACATTCTAATGCTCATGAAAGTTATTTGAATAACTGCTGAGTTTCTACTAAATGACATTTCAGTCTGGTACAAACAATGGCTACCTTTTATTTTAGGGTCTAAAATTTGCCTTATAAATTCTGCTTAATATATAACAGCAAGTATAAATTTGTCCCTATAGTCTAAAATACAAATTTTATAAAAGCGTATCTCAAATCAGCAGTATACCTCATATACTTATGTCATTTTTAGTATTGGAACCGAGACGTTAGCATAGAAGGCATTGAAACTATTACAATGTTTGCCTCAGCTCTCTTCTATAATGAATGATGATATTCAAGTTCAAATGATCCCAGTGACATACTGTATATTTTTTGAGGGAAAAAAAAAAGTGATTTTGACCATACTTTCAAAAACATAATCTAGTTAATAAAACTCAAAAGTTATTTTACTATCAGAGAAATAGGGCATATCTGCTTATTAGAAAAGAAAGAATGCAAACCATCTAAGAAGCTAGCAGTTTATAAATGCTAAAGCCCATCCATGGGGTCGCTAGGAGTCAGACACGACTGAGCAACTTCACTTTCACTTTTCCCTTTCATGCACTGGAGAAGGACATGGCAACCCACTCCAGTGTTCTTGCCTGGAGAATCCCAGGGACGGGAGAGCCTGGTGGGCTGCCGTCTATGGAGTTGCACAGAGTTGGGCACGACTGAAGCGGCAGCAGCAGCAGCAGCAAAGCCCATCCAACGCACACTTTCTCATACATTTTGGCCTATCATCTAATTCCTTCACATTTATATTCAGTCACCATTTTTCTTAAACCAAGGCTGAAAAGTCTGCAGTTAGAATCATTTATCACTAGAGGGTGATCTTAAGTTTTTGGTAACTCAGATGAGATGAGATACAGAGACAGAAGTAAGAATCATCTTTTTAAGAAAGGAAATACTAATATTTGTGGAAGCTAAGAAGTTTATTCCAATAGCATAGTAGGGAAGAATTTGGGACATACCAACCGAGTCTGAATTCAGGTCCTGGAAAGCCTACCTGTGCCTTCTACCTGTATGATTCCTTGCTCAACTAACCGAATTTCTCTTGCCNCTTCTGAAGAATTATGAGACATGCCTTTATCACTTCATGCTTGAGACCTTACCTGTGGCTCTTCCAAAGGCTACATTCTGAATCTATTTTCTATACCACTCAAACATCTTCCTATAAAACAAGCAGTCTTGTGGCACAGACTATGTTCCAGGGAGGGAGTAGTGGCACCTGGCACTTGGATTAGTAAGTGATGTCTGAGAGCTCAGTCCAATCTGGAGAGGACTCTAGGAACCATCTTGCAGCCTCTGCCCTGCTGATGGACTGTGGTTGTTGCTCGGTGACTTATCCTAAGTCCATTCGTCCTTATTTCCTTCTGTATTTTCAACATAGTCGTTTAAACCTTCCTGGATTTCAACCGCAGATGGGCTTTGTCACACTCCCTCTGTTGCTATCTGGGTTTTTGTAAACTGTGCTTACACACCAGTTTAAAAGCCATGTTCTCACAGTCCTGCCTGGCCCCTCATTTTTCAGTACTCCTTCTATACGATGAGTTATTTTAAGTCATGATCGCCTTTGCCTTGCCTGATGGTGTTCCAACACACTGGAAGACAATCATACCCTCACAGACAACTAGAGAAAACAGTAGCCATTAGAAAAAGCATTTACTTCAGGGTATTAAACTCCTGTTCTCTGACGTCAAGAAATGATAGGATTTTTGACAGATTTTCCTACTGTACATCTAGGGAGAAGACTTTGCTTCATATTTATTTATTCACTTTGGAGAACTGCAATAATGCTGATAATTAGTTTAACATAAATAACATTTAATTTCAGTGAAGTTTTTCTGAGTCTTATCAAAGGAAAAGAAAATGGGCCAGCAGCCAAGAGGTCAAATAGAAAGACCTTGAGCTCACCTCCTCTCATGAGCACACCAAAGTCACAACTATCTGCAGAACAACAACTGATGAAGAAGAACNATATCAAAGGAAAAGAAAATGGGCCAGCAGCCAAGAGGTCAAATAGAAAGACCTTGAGCTCACCTCCTCTCATGAGCACACCAAAGTCACAACTATCTGCAGAACAACAACTGATGAAGAAGAACCTACCAGAAAATATTTTTACAACTGGGCATAAAGAGCCACAGTGAGACAGGCAGGAGGGGCAGAGTCATGATCAAATCCTGCACCTTCGGCAGGCAACCCACACCCCGGAGAGCAGTGCTACAGAGGTCCTCCCACAATAGTGAGGATTCTGAGCCCCTGGGTGGGCTCCCCAGCCTGGAAGTCCTGTATCAAGAAGATAAGTGCACAGAACATGTGACTTGGAAGGCCAGGATGGCTTAATTTCAGAAGCACCACAGGGCCAGGGGAAATAGAGACTTGACTCTTACAGGGCACATGCAAAATCTGACTCATACCAGAACCCAGGGCAAGGCAGCAGCTTTCATAGCAACCTGGGCCAGACCTGCCTACTAGTCTTAGGAAGTCTGAGGAGGTGGCTGCCACGCATGCTGGATATGTAGATACTGGTGACAGCCAAATGTGGGAAAGTCTACGAGGTGAACACTGCTCCTGCCATCTTGGCTCACTGGCCCCAACACTTAGCCCCATGCAAAAGCTGAAGATGCCAGTGCTGAGACATCTCATGCCAAACAACTAACTGGCTGGGGACACAGCCCCACTCACCAGCAGACAGAATGTCTAAAATCTTCCTGAGCCATCTCTCGACAAGCCCTAGACGTGACTCTGCACAATAGAGGGCCAAGACGCAGCTCTGCTCTCCATGGGCAGGCACCAGGTCTGCCCCCCAGAAAGCCTGCACTAGCTTCTAGACGTGCTCCATCAGACCTACCCTGAAAACTATGATCCTGTGGAGCAAGGCCAAGGCCAACGCAAGCTGAAAAAAATCCCCGAGCGTGGAAAAAGAGAGTGTCACCCAAGTTTAGGAAGCACAAAGTCCCACATAGCAACTTTGGTGTGTAACTCAGAGGAACACACCAAGACATACTGCTTTAAATGACCAAAGGAGGCTATTAAAAGCAGCCAATGACGAGCAAAGCCTGCAACCAAGAGTTCAGCACCACTATGCCAACTTTACAACAAATTTTAAAGGAACTTCTCTAGGTGAGAAAAGAAAAGCCCACAACTAGAAATAAGAAAATTATGAAATGGAAACGCTCACTGGTAAAAGATAAACATACAGTAAAGATAGGAAATCATCCACATACAAAGTTACTAGGAAGATTAAAAGACAAAGATAGCATCTATATCCACAATAAGAGGTTAAGGGATACATAAAACAATTTGAAGTCAAATATGATATCAAAAATCAATTATCTGGGAAGGAGAATACCTAAGCAGGGTTTTTAAAAATACACTTGAAATGAAGGGATCAAGCAACTCTACTTATTCATTGTTGTTGTTTAGTCAGTAAGCCGTGTCTGACTCTTTGCGACCCCATGGACTGTCGCCTGCCAGGCTCTTCTGCCCATGGGATTCCCCAGGCAAGAATACTGGAGTGGGTTGCCATGTCCTTCTCCAGGGGATCTTCCCAACCCAGGGGTCAAACGCACATCTCCTGTATTGCAGGCAGATTCTTTACTGTTGAGCCACCAGGGAAGACCACACACATAATACACATATATACATATACACATTGTTGTTCAGTAGCTAAATCATGTACCACTCTTTCTCTGTGATCCTATGGACTGTAGCACTTCTAGATGTATGTATATATTTATACATATACACATAGACTGCTACACAAAAACCTCACAGTAACCACAAACCAAAAATTTAGAACTATATGCAAAATGGAATCCAAACACAATGCTGCTGCTGCTAAGTTGCGTCAGTCGTGTCCGACTCTGTGCGACCCCATAGACAGCAGCCCACCAGGCTCCGCTGTCCCTGGGATTCTCCAGGCAAGAACACTGGGGTGGGTTGCCATTTCCTTCTCCAATGCAGGAAAGTGGAAAGGGAAAGTGAAGTCGCTCAGTCGTGTCCTACTCTTTGTGACTCCATGGACTGCAGCCTAGCAGGCTCCTCCGTCCATGGGATTTTCCAGGCAAGAGTACTGGAGTGGGGTGCCACTGCCTTCTCCGAACACAATGCTAAAGATAGTCATATAATCAAGGGCAAAAGAAGAAAGGTAATAAAAAGGACCTACAAAAACAAATCTGAAATAACAAAATGGCAATAAGAACATACATATTGATAGTTACCTTAAATGGTCTGAATGTTCCAACCAGAAGACACAGACTGGCTGAATGGATATGAAAACAAGACCCATATATATGCTGCCTACAAGACATTCACTTCAGATCCAGGGACATATTCATACTGGGGGGATGGAAGAAGGTATTCTACACAAATGGAAATCAGTACTCTTGCCTGGAAAATCCCACGGACAGAGGAGCCTGGTGGGCTGCAGTCCATGGGGTCGCTGAGAGTCGGGCACGACTGAGCAACTTCACTTTCCCTTTTTACTTTTATTCACTGGAGAAGGAAATGGCAACCCACTCCAGTATTCTTGCCTGGAGAATCCCAGGGACGGAGGAGCCTGGTAGGCTGCCATCTATGGGGTTGCAGAGAGTTGGACACAGCTGAAGCGACTTAGCAGCAGCAGCATATCAGATAAAATAGATTTTAAAGACTGCTACAAGAGACAAAAATATACACTACATAATAATCAAGGAATTGGTATAAGAAGGTGATATAACAGTTACAAATATATGTATACCCAATACTGGAGCACCAAAATATATGAGGCAAATATTAATAGACAGAAGAGGATTAATAATAATAATAGTAGGAGACTTTAATATCATATCAATGGGCAGATTGATCATCCACACAGAAAGTCAACATGGAAACACAAGTGAACACATTAAACCAAATGGGCTTAACTAATATTTCTAGAGCATTCTATCCAAAAGCTGAAGAACCCCATTATTCAGGATAAATCACATGGCAGGATACAAAACAAACCTCAGTAAATTTAACAAAGTTGAATTGTTCTATCAAATGTCTTTTACAACTATAATAAGGCTAGAAATCAACTACAAGGAAAAATGCAAAAAAATACAAACATGTGGAGACTAAAATAATATGCTACTAGACAACCCATGGACCACTGAAGAAATCAGAGGAAATGAAAATGACTAGAGAGAAATGAAAACAACAATCCAAAACCTACGAAACGCAGCAAACGTAGTTCTAAGAGGGAAGTTTATACTGATCCAAGAATACCTCAGGAAACAAGTCTCAGATAAAGAACCTAGCCTTACACCTAAAAGAGCTAGGTAAAGAAGAACAAACAAAATCCAAAGTTAGTAGAGGAAAATAAGTCATAAAAATCAGAGCAGAAATAAATAAAATAGGCTTTAAAACACAGTAGGAAAAAAAATCAATGACAATAATGAGCTGGTTCTTTGAAAGAATAAACTTGATAAGCCAGACATATCAAGACAAAATGGAGATGACCCAGGTCAATAAAATTGGAAATGAAAAAGAAGTTGCAGCTGACACCACAGAAGTACAAAGATCTTAAGAGACGAGTACAAACAACTAAACGCCAATAAAATGAACAAATTCCTGGTACAATCTCACAAGAGTGAATGAGGAAGAAACAGAAAATATGAAGAGAGCAAATATAAGTACTAAAATCCAAGCAGTAATTTAAAACTCGCGATAAACTGAAGTTCAGGATCAGATGGTTTCACAGGTGAACTCTACCAAACATTCAGATAAAAGTTATCACATCCTTCTGAAACGATTTCGAAAATTTACACAGGAAGCAATACTTCTGAATACTTTTTTTCTATAAGACTAGCATCACTATGATACCAAAACCAAAAACTATATAAAAAAAAGAGTTATAGACCAGTATCACTGATGAACACAGATGCAAAAATCCACAATAAATTAGAATTGAACAATATATTGTGCTGGCCAAAAAGTTCATTTCGGCTCTTCCTTTTTTACCAAAAGATTCATACACCATGATCAAAATGGGACTTTCTCAGGATTGCAATGACTTTTCAATACCTGTAAATCAGTGTGATATACTGCATTAACAAATTGAAGAATAAAAATCATGATCATCTCAGCAGATGTAGAAAAAACTTTTGCAAAAAGTTCAACATCCATTTATAATAAACTCTCCATTAAAAAGGGCACAGAAGGGACATACCTCACCATAATAAAGATCATATATGGCAAACATATAGCTAAAATCATACTCAAAATTGAAATACTGAAAGTATTTCCTCTGTGATCAAAAACAACACGGATGCCCACTTTTGCCATTTGTATTCAGTGTAGTTCTGGAAGTCCAAGCAGAGCATCAGAGAATACAAAGAAATAAAAGGAACCCAAGTTGCAAACCAAGATGTAAAACCATCACTGTTTGGAGATGACATGGTACTACTGTACATAGATAATCCTAAAGATATCACCAAAAAACTGCTAGAGCTCCTCCATGAATTCAGTAAACTTGAAGGATACAAATTTAGTGTGCAAACATCTGTTGCATTTCTATACACTAACAATGAAGTCTCAGAAATAGAAATAAAAGAAACAGTGACAATATTGCATTTAAAAGAGTAAGATAATGAGGAGTAAACCTACCTGAGAATGCTAAAAGCCTGTGCTCTGAAAACTGTAAGACTTTGATAAAAAAAGAAATTGAAAACAACACAATCAGGTGAAAAGATGTATTGTTTTCTTGGATTAGAAGAATCAAAACTATTAAATGACCATTTTACCTAAAGCAGTCTGCAGATTCAATACTATCCCTATCAAATTACCAACAGTGTTTTTCACAAAAATAGAACAAGTAATTTTAAAATTTGTATGGAAACACAAAAGACTCTGAATGGCCAGAACAATTTTGAGAAAGAAGAATAGTGCTAGAGGAATTATATTTCTGACTTCAGACTATATTAAAAAGCCACAGTCATCAAAACAGTATGGTACTGGCATGCACACACACACACACACACACACACACACACACACACACACACACTCAAAACAGACACAGCCACATAGATCAATGGAATAGGACAGAGAGCCTGGAAACAAAGTCACTCACTTATGGTCAATTAATCTACAACAAAATAGAATATACAATGGAGAAAATACAGTCTCTTCAATAAGTGGTTTTAGGAGAACAGGACAGCTACATGTAAAAGAACGAAATTAGACATTCTCTAACACGACATACAAAAATAGACTGGATTAAATACCTAAATGTACAACTGTATACCATAAAGCCCCTAGAGGAAAACATAAGCAGAACACTCTTTCACCTAAATCCACATTTTTTATCTCCTAAATCAAATGATATAAAAGCAAAAATAAACAAATGGGACCCAATCAAACTTAGAAGCTTTTGCACAGCAAAGGAAACCATCCACAAAATGAAAAGGCAGTGTACCAAATGAGAGAAAATATTTGTAAGTGATATGACCAATAACAGATCAATATCCAACATAAACAAACAGTTCATAATACTCAATATCATAAAAGCAACTTGATTAAAAAATGGTCAGTAAAACTGAATAGACATTTTTCCAAAAAGGATATGCAGATAGCCACAACCACGTGAAAAGTTGCTCAACATTGCTAATAATCAGTGAAATGCAGTCAAAACCACAATAAAATGACACCTCAACCTTGTTGGAATGGCTATTATCAAAAATAATACAAATAACAAATGTTGGTGAGGACATGGAGAAGAAGGAACTCTTACACTTTGTTGGTGGATACATAAGGTGGTGCAGCCACTGTGGAAAACAGTATTAGAGGTTCCTCAAAAAACTAAAACTTGAACCACTGTGTAGCCCAGGAATTCCATTACATTTCTGGGGATGCTAAGTCACTTCAGTTGTGTCCGACTCTGTGCGACCCCATAGAAAGCAGCCCACCAGGCTCCCCCGTCCCTGGGATTCTCCAGGCAAGAACACTGGAGTGGGTTGCCATTTCCTTCTCCACACTTCTGGGTATATATATCAGAAAAAAAGACTAATTCAAAAAGGATATACACCCCAGTGTTCATAGCAGCATTATTTAGAATTGCCAAGGAATTCATCCACAGATGAATGGATGAAGATACACAAACCCACACATTACTACTCAGCCATAAACAAGAATAAAATTTGCAGCTACATGGATAAACTTGGAGGGCAATATGCTAAGTGAGATAAGTCGTAGACAAATACTGTTTGACATCACTTATATAACATAAAAATGTCACCACACTAGTGAGTACACAGAAGAGCAGCAGACTCAGAGATACAAAGAACACAGTGGTGGCTACCAGTGGGGAGAGGTAGGGAGGGGCAGTGTAGCGGTGGAAGTATGGGAGCTACAATCCACTGGGTATAAGACAGGCTCAAGGATGTACTTTACAATATAGGGAATATTGCCAATATTCTATAATAACCGTAAATGGAAAGTAACCAACCTTTAAACATTGTATAAAAACTTTTATAAATTTTTTGAAAAATAATAAAGAAAAATCAAAGAACTCTCTTCATGGCTCCCAGAGGCTAATTTCATATAATTTTAGCCTGGCAGTCAAGATGCTCTGTGATCACCCCCCAAAATGAAGAATGCTTTTGAGAATGCGATAAAGAAAACCCACGTTTGTTTCAGAGCTGGAGGTGAGCAAAGCTGAGGAGGGAGAACAGAACAAAAGGTTTCTGATTTCCTGTATTATTTCTCCGCTGTGATAGTAAAATGTGTGTTAACTACATAAGGAATTCCAAGCACAGACTGAGTGCTTAAGTACACGGCCAAATACCGAGGGAGGATCCCAGCCTGGGGCTTAGGAGAGCCATTCTTTGTAGTTCTGTGACTTTTACCCCATAGCCTAATTTCTTTGGTCTTGGGCATTTTAATTTCTATAAAGGTTAAACAATTTTATCTTTCAGCTATTAGCTGTAAAAATTATATGAGAAAAAAGAATATAGCTATTCTGTGAAGTGAAAGTGTTAGTCACTCAGTCACATCTGATTCTCTGTGACCCCATGGGCTTAGCCCACCAGGCTCCTCGGTTCATGGAATTCTCCAGGCAGGAATATAGGAGTGGGTAGCCATTCCCTCTCCAGGGCATCTTCCCCACCCAGGGATCGAACCCAGGTCTTTTGTGTTGCAGGCAGATTCTTTACTGTCTGAACCACCAGGGAAGCTATTCTACATATTACTTTACTTTACTAGGTATTATAAGTATTCTACCTATATACTTCATTTTTCGGGATGTTTTGGCTGTTCAGATTTAGGAAGTATAGCTAATTCTCTAGTAAAAATGAATCTAAAGAAATATCTAGCAAGTGAATCCTTAACTCATGAGTTATGATAATTGGATTTTAAATTGGTTCTATTAAAAAATGTTCTATCATTTTCTCTTAAACTTATTAATGAAAAACCGTAACAATAATTATGGTTGTTTTGCTTTTTTATTTCAGACTAACATCAGACAGTTCAACCTAAAAATAAGCAATATCAAATTACTATGTGTTTAAATCATCCGTGATTAATTGAAAAATTAAAATTTACAGATGCACAGTCTGCAATAGCTATAGATTTCCCCCTCCCCAGGGTGCCTGTTGGAGAAGTGTTTCAGGCAACCCTTAGGTGAAACAGAGGATGCTGATATGATAAATAAATTAATTTACACTAATACACAGCTAATTAAGTGAGCACGGCTTTGGTTTTAATACTGCTCTCCCCAGGGCGACCCAGTGAGTTGGGGGGAAATACAAAGGATGCTGGTGTTTTGAGATGGGCCTGCGCATCAGGTGGAGACGAGCCGCCTCAGCAGGAATGTACTGTTTTATTTTCACAGAGCAGTTATTAAACTTTTCATTTGCTCATTAGGTACATAATGTATGACTGCCAGGTGCAGACTCCTGTTAGCACCTCCCTGCAGAGGGCTCTCCTGTGTAACAGAGCTCTTGGTGAGAAATATTAGATCAAGCTGCAGCAGGAATGAATTGTACAGACTCAGCTGTGTCACATCAGAGGCTGATGTGTAGCATGATTCTGATTTCAATATGAATTTTTATATCCTTATTTACATGCTCCTATTTCCTGTCTCATTTTCCACTCCTTCATCCTTAAGAGTAAGGTTAAAATGGGTAGCTTTGCAGAGGCCTGAGTTCTTATCTCCACTTTGTCTCACCTCTTCTGTGATATGAGACACACAAAGGAGCGTCTCTTGGTCTAGTTTCCACATGCACCGTAATGTTATTCTAACATGTGCTCATTAAAAAGTAACCGCCCTGAGCGCAGGTTGTTTGGGGGAATATAAAAGTGTCATACAGACGTACACACTTCTCACATGCAAGGAGTTTTTGAGGTTATAGAAGAAATATGACATATGTAAATAGAAAACTTTGTGTAAAACTCCCTACCTTTTCATGTCCCAAAATATTGAAAAGAGAGNCAAAGGAGCGTCTCTTGGTCTAGTTTCCACATGCACCGTAATGTTATTCTAACATGTGCTCATTAAAAAGTAACCGCCCTGTGCGCAGGTTGTTTGGGGGAATATAAAAGTGTCATACAGACGTACACACTTCTCACATGCGAGGAGTTTTTGAGGTTATAGAAGAAATATGACATATGTAAATAGAAAACTTTGTGGAATACTCCCTACCTTTTCATGTCCCAAAATATTGAAAACAGAGTAACTGTATTTACCTAGATGCAATAGCTTCAGGCATTCTCCAGAAGGGGTAAAATTTCCAATGTGAAATGTTGGCATCAGTCTTAAACATTTGGTTTACTATGTGCATTACATTTAAAGGGGGATAAACATTTAAGTACCACTTCTGGGAATAGAAGCTTTGTGTTGTTCTAACCTACCCGTTCCTCCGTAAAGGAAAATAAAACATTGAGGCTGTGTTAATGAGGGCCTTCTGCCAACCTGACTACCGTTCTTTACCCCTTCCCATTAAGAAGTAAGGGGAACTACTCTAGGGACAAGCAAGCTGACTTTCCTTGGGGCGCCACTCTGTGAAATGTGGGAAGGTACAATTAATGAACTAATGGTCACTATTCAAGCTTTTAGACCTTGCCTATGTGGGACACAGGCAGTCCCCACCTTTCCTGGCACCAGGGACTGGTTTCATGGAAAATAATTTTTCCACAGCCTGGGGTGGGGAGAGAATGGTTTGGGGATGACTCATGGACATTAGGACTTCCCTGGTGACTCAGACAGCAAAGAATCTGCCTACAATGCAGGAGGCCTGGGTTTGATCCCTGTGTCAGGAAGATCCTCTGGAGAAGGCAACGGCAACCCACTCCAGTCCTCTTGCCCCGGGAATCCCATGGACGGAGGAGCCTGGTAAGCTACAGTTCATGGGATCGCAAAGAGTTGGACACGACTGATCAATTTTATTTTCTTCATGTACATTTATCATGTACTTTATCAGTATTATTTTTACATCAGCTCCACCTCAGATCATCAGACTTTAGATCCTGGAGGTTGGGGACCCCTGGCATAGAGGACCCTGAACTTTCTCTCCCTGAATTTTCCAGAGGCTGCATTTGTTAAGCAAACAAGACACAGTCAGCCTCTAGCAGGGTAGACAGCTGTCTCTCTGTTCTAGTTCACTGCTGGTGATCCCAATAGTCCTGCAGTCAAGGAAGACGCAGCCTCCAGGCTACTTCCACCCATGTATTCCAAAGGGTCATGATTCTTTGGGATATTTGATTCTCATTGGTTATCAGCATTTTTGTCCTCTTTTATTTCCATGAACTGGAACCCAAAGAGGAAAAGAGAAAAACCTAGGTATTTTCTTTCCCA
>SJYW01018668.1:0-10986 GCA_006410735.1 Raphicerus campestris | reverse complement strand
TATTAATCAAAAGAGCATAATATTGGCATAAAAGCAAACACAGATCAATGGAACAGAACAGAGAGCCCAGAAATAAAGCAACACACTCATGGTCAATAATCTAATGCAAAACAATGGAAGAAAGACAATTCCAATAAATGGTGCTGGGAAAACTGGATAGCTACATAAAAGAATACTAGGAAAAGATAAACAAAGAATAAATGGATGTTTCTCCAAAGAAGACATACAGATGACCAACAGGCACGTGAAAAGTCACTCAACATTGTTAATTGTTAGGGTAATGCAAATTAAAACCATAATGACGTATCATCTCAAATGAATCATCATGGCTGTCATCATATAGTCTGTAAATAATAAATGCTAGGAGGGTGTGGAAAAAAGGGAACCCTTGTGTACTGTTGGATGAGAATTTAAGTTGGTTCAGCCACTATGGAAAGGATTGTAGAGTTTCCTCAATAATGAAAAATAAGATCCCAATAGTACCCAGCAATTCCACTCCTGGATATATATGCAAAGGAAGTGAAGACAGGATATTGAAGAAATATATATACCACATGTTTTCTGCATCATTATTCATAATAGCCAATATATGGAAACAGCCTAAGTGTCAGTCTATGGCTTAATGGATAAACGATATGTAAGACAGCATGCACACGTATGCACACAGATACAGACACAGAATGGAATATCATATAGTCATGAGAAAGAGGAACGTCCTGCCATTCGTGCATGACAACATGGATGGACCTTGAGTGCATTATACTAAGTGAGATAAATCAGACCAAGAAAGAGAAATTCTGTTAATATCATTTACATGTGGAATCTAACATAGCCAAACTTGTAAAACAGAGTGGTATGGTGGTTACCAGGGGTTGGAAGGTGTAGGAATTGGGGATATACTGTTTAAAGGTACAAATGTGCCATCAGTAGATAAATAAGTCCTAGACATCTAGGCTTCCCTGTTGGCTCAGATGGTAAAGAATCCACCCACAATGCAGGAGACCAGGATTTTATCCCTAGGTTGGGAAGATCTCCTGGAAAAGGGCATGACAACCCACTCCAGTATTTTCCCAGATAGGGAGAATCCTCATGGACATAGGAGCCTGGGGGCTACAGTGCATGGGATCACAAAGGGTAGAACATTACTGAGTGACTAAGCACAGCACATAGCACACATAATGATTATAAAGAATAAAAGTTGCCAAGGGACTTTATCTTGATTCTTCTTACAACAATAAAGAAATGATACTGAGATGTGATAGAGGTGTTAGCTAACTCTATCTTGGTTATATGGCAATATAAGAATGTATCATATCAGCACATTGTATTCCTTAGACTTATGCAAGGTATGTTAATTATATCTCCATAAATAAAATGCACTTCTTAGCTGGTTTATACTTGCCACCCACTTCTCACTCTTCCTCTGACACTAGTTAATATTATTATATTACATATATCTATTTTATATTATAAACTATATATGTATAGTCAAATTCTCTTTATCTACTGATGCCATCTTAATGTGTGTATGTAGAACCAAATACTGTCATATTCAATGTTTTCTCATTGTAATATTTTTAAGCCCACTGTCTTTGAGACATATGAGATGAGATTTCACATGTTTCAACTCACACATAATTCAGGTTTCCTCTCCTTGTATTTCCTGTCCTACTGAATGTCACTGTTATAATCAGATACATTCTTCTTCCTCCTAATGTGATTGTAGTTTCATGTCCTTTCAAATTATCCTTTTCAATCTCTCCTAAATCTTAATTCTTTTTAATCCCCTACCAGCCCTCCCTTAGATTTTTCCTTCCTGTTTCTTTATTGGATCATGCTAATTGTCATCTCATCTTACAGTCATTTTGATTTTGTGCTTTTCATCTTCCCCAGTGTCACTAAAATTTGAATCTAAATTTAATGGCAGACTCAGTAATTCAAAAAACAACTTTTCTGGGCTTCTCTGGTGGAGAGTGGTTAGGAATCTGCCTTGTGATGCAGGGAACACTGGTTCAATCCCTGTTCCTGGAAGATTGCACATGCCACGGAGCAGCTAAGCCTGTGCACCACCACATCTGCGCCTGTGCTTAGAGCCCACAAGCCACAACCACTGAGCCCACGTGCTGCAGCTACTAAAACCTGTGTACCCTTGGGCTGTGCTCCACAATAATAATAGAAGCCACCACAATGAGAAGCCCTGGGTATATATGCAAAGGAAGTGAAGACAGGATAGGGATGAGATATATGCAGAGTGCATATGCACACTGCAACTAGAGTAGCCCCCATTTACTGCAACTAGAGAAAGCCTCGAGGAATGCAATGGCACCCCACTCCAGTATTCTTGCCTGGAAAATCCCATGGATGGAGAAGCCTGATAGGCTGCAGTCCATGGGGTCGCTAAGAGTCGGGCACAACTGAGCGACTTCACTTTCACTTTTTACTTTCATGCATTGGAGAAGGAAATGGCAACCTTCTCCAGTATTCTTGCCTGGAGAATCCCAGGGACAGAGGAGCCTAGTGGGCTGCCGTCTATGGGGCCGTACAGAGTTGGACACGACTGAAGCGACTTAGCAGCAGCAGTAGCAGCAGCAGAGAAACCCTGCACACAGCAGTAAGGACCCAGCGAAGCCAAAACATAATTTGAAAAGAGAACAATTTTTCCAACTGAGTTATCTAAAATTCTAGATAAATTTTTAAAACAAATTCTTGGAAGTCTCCAGGAATTTAATAGATAGTGCAAAAATATCTGATGGNGGTATGGTGGTTACCAGGGGTTGGAAGGTGTAGGAATTGGGGATATACTGTTTAAAGGTACAAATGTGCCATCAGTAGATAAATAAGTCCTAGACATCTAGGCTTCCCTGGTGGCTCAGATGATAAAGAATCCACCCCCAATGCAGGAGACCAGGATTTTATCCCTAGGTTGGGAAGATCTCCTGGAAAAGGGCATGACAACCCACTCCAGTATTTTCCCAGATAGGGAGAATCCTCATGGACATAGGAGCCTGGTGGGCTACAGTCCATGGGATCACAAAGGGTAGAACATTACTGAGTGACTAAGCACAGCACATAGCACACATAATGATTATAAAGAATAAAAGTTGCCAAGGGACTTTATCTTGATTCTTCTTACAAAAATAAAGAAATGATACTGAGATGTGATAGAGGTGTTAGCTAACTCTATCTTGGTTATATGGCAATATAAGAATGTATCATATCAGCACATTGTATTCCTTAGACTTATGCAAGGTATGTTAATTATATCTCCATAAATAAAATGCACTTCTTAGCTGGTTTATACTTGTCACCCACTTCTCACTCTTCCTCTGACACTAGTTAATATTATTATATTACATGTATCTATTTTATATTATAAACTATATATGTATAGTCAAATTCTCTTTATCTACTGATGCCATCTTAATGTGTGTATGTAGAACCAAATACTGTCATATTCAATGTTTTCTCATTGTAATATTTTTAAGCCCACTGTCTTTGAGACATATGAGATGAGATTTCACATGTTTCAACTCACACATAATTCAGGTTTCCTCTCCTTGTATTTCCTGTCCTACTGAATGTCACTGTTATAATCAGATACATTCTTCTTCCTCCTAATGTGATTGTAGTTTCATGTCCTTTCAAATTATCCTTTTCAATCTCTCCTAAATCTTAATTCTTTTTAATCCCCTACCAGCCCTCCCTTAGATTTTTCCTTCCTGTTTCTTTATTGGATCATGCTAATTGTCATCTCATCTTACAGTCATTTTGATTTTGTGCTTTTCATCTTCCCCAGTGTCACTAAAATTTGAATCTAAATTTAATGGCAGACTCAGTAATTCCTAAAACAACTTTTCTGGGCTTCTCTGGTGGAGAGTGGTTAGGAATCTGCCTTGTGATGCAGGGAACACTCGTTCAATCCCTGGTCCTGGTNCCCCAGTGTCACTAAAATTTGAATCTAAATTTAATGGCAGACTCAGTAATTCAAAAAACAACTTTTCTGGGCTTCTCTGGTGGAGAGTGGTTAGGAATCTGCCTTGTGATGCAGGGAACACTGGTTCAATCCCTGTTCCTGGAAGATTGCACATGCCACGGAGCAGCTAAGCCTGTGCACCACCACATCTGCGCCTGTGCTTAGAGCCCACAAGCCACAACCACTGAGCCCACGTGCTGCAGCTACTAAAACCTGTGTACCCTTGGGCTGTGCTCCACAATAATAATAGAAGCCACCACAATGAGAAGCCCTGGGTATATATGCAAAGGAAGTGAAGACAGGATAGGGATGAGATATATGCAGAGTGCATATGCACACTGCAACTAGAGTAGCCCCCATTTACTGCAACTAGAGAAAGCCTCGAGGAATGCAATGGCACCCCACTCCAGTATTCTTGCCTGGAAAATCCCATGGATGGAGAAGCCTGATAGGCTGCAGTCCATGGGGTCGCTAAGAGTCGGGCACAACTGAGCGACTTCACTTTCACTTTTTACTTTCATGCATTGGAGAAGGAAATGGCAACCTTCTCCAGTATTCTTGCCTGGAGAATCCCAGGGACAGAGGAGCCTAGTGGGCTGCCGTCTATGGGGCCGTACAGAGTCGGACACGACTGAAGCGACTTAGCAGCAGCAGTAGCAGCAGCAGAGAAACCCTGCACACAGCAGTAAGGACCCAGCGAAGCCAAAACATAATTTGAAAAGAGAACAATTTTTCCAACTGAGTTATCTAAAATTCTAGATAAATTTTTAAAACAAATTCTTGGAAGTCTCCAGGAATTTAATAGATAGTGCAAAAATATCTGATGGAAGAGGTAAATAAATTTGAAGCAAGTGAAACTTTTCCATTACAAATTAAAGACAACATTCAGGATNAGATAAATTTTTAAAACAAATTCTTGGAAGTCTCCAGGAATTTAATAGATAGTGCAAAAATATCTGATGGAAGAGGTAAATAAATTTGAAGCAAGTGAAACTTTTCCATTATAAATTAAAGACAACATTCAGGATACCTTGGCATACACCTCAGAAGACAAATAAAAGAAATTCATAATCAGATATAGTAAAACTGCACAAAATACAATAGGAAACATAAAGAATTTAGAGAAAAGCAGATTTTAAAAAATTATTTTAATTGGAGAATAATTACTTTACAATATTGTGATGGCTTGCCATACTTCAACATGAATTAACCACAGGTATACAGGTGTCCCTTCCAATCCTGAACCCCCCTCCCACCTTCCTCCCCACTCTATCTTGGGTTGTCCCAGAGCACCTACTTTGCATGCTCTGCTTCATGCATCGAACTTGCACTGGTCGTCTGATTTACATATGATAATGTACATGTTTCAGTGGTATTCTCTGAAATCATCCCACCCTCGCCTTCTCCTACTGAGTTCAAAAGTCTGTTTTTTACATCTATGTCTCCCTTGCTGTCCTGCATGTAGGATTGTCAGTACCATCTTTCTAAATTCCCTATATATGTGTTATTATACAGTATTTGTCTTTCTCTTTCTGACTTACTTCACTCTGTATAATATGCTCCAAGTCCATCCACCTCATTACAACTGACTCACATGCATTGCCTTTTAATAGCTGAGTAATATTTCATTGTGTATATGTACCACAACTTCCTTATCCATTCATCTGCCAATGGACATCTAGGTTGGTTCCATGTCCCAGCTATTGTAAATGCCCCAGCTATTGCTGCAGTGAACTCTGTTGTACATGTGTCTCTTTTAATTTTGGTTTGCTTGGAGTGTATGCCCAGCAGTGGGATTACTGGGTGGTATGGCAGTTCTATTCCCAGTTTTTTAAGGAATCTCCACACTGTTCATAGTGGCTGTACCAGTTTGCATTCCTACCAACAGTGTAAGAGAATTCCCTTTTCTCTACACTTTCTCTAGCATTTATTGTTTATAGACTTTAATGATGGCCATTATGACTGATGTGAGATGATACCTCATTATGGTTTTGATTTGCATTTATCTAACAGTGAGTGGTGTTGCACATATTTTCATGTGTTTATTAGCCATGTGTATGTCTTCTTTGCAGAAATGTCATTTTAGGTCTTTTGCCCACTTTTTGATTGAATTACTCATTTTTCTGGTATTGAGCTACATGAGCTGCTTATATATTTTCGAGATTAATTCTTTGTCAGTTTTTTTGTTTGCTATTACTTTCTCCCATTCTGAGGACTGTCTTAGAAAAGCGAATTTTATATTCAAATAATTAGAGAGAGCGATGACCCCAACAGCACTGATGGAAGCCTGAAGGCAGTATAATGGAGTGTTAACCTACTGAAAGAAAATAGCTGATAAAGTAGGATTCTATACAGAGTTAAAAGTATCCTTAAAGAACTATGGTGGGAGAAAAACATAATTGAAAACAGCACAGTAATAAAATTTGCTATCTGGAAATGCACTTTGAAGGAGCTACTAAGGCATGTTTTTTCAGGAGAAGGAAAACATCACCAATGAATAGTCAGAGATGCAGGGAAAGATGGTGAGCAACAAAGGAATAAATATATGGAAAAATCTAAATAGATGCATAAAACAGTGGGGTTTAACGTTCATAATAACAATTGCATTTAGGCCGGTATTTTTTTCTAAATGGATTTAAAGGATCCTCAGTTCCTTGAGGGTAATTGAGAAGAAGGTCAAATATTCTATTGATTTTGTAGAGTATATGTTGCACTTTCTAGTACAATCTCGAATATAAGAATCAAGACTATATAACTGTCAAACTAACACAGGAAAATAAAATAAGAAACGTGAGTATATAACTTATCAAAATTTGTGGAGTATAGTGAAAGCTGTGCTTAGGGGGAAATTTACATTGAATGCATATATAACAAAAGAATAATTATATGAAAACAATAATCTAAGTTTCCATCTGAGGAAATGAAGAGAAAATTAAATCCAAACAAGCAAGAGAAAAAGCACTAAAAAGCCAATAAAATTTTAAACAAGAAATCAATAGAAAAACGTCAGTAAAAGTATAACGTGATTCTTTGCTGCTAAGTCGCTTCGGTTGTCTCCGACTCCGTGCGACCCCACAGACGGCAGCCCACCAGGCCTCCCCATCCCTGGTATTCTCCAGGCAAGAACACTGGAGTGGGTTGCCATTTCCTTCTCCAATGCATGAAAGTGAAAAGTGAAAGTGAAGTCGCTCAGTCTTGTCTGACCCTAGCGATCCCATGGACTGCAGCCTACCAGGCTCCTCCATCCATGGGATTTTCCAGGCAAAAGTACTGAAGTGGGGTGCCATTGCCTTCTCCGAACATGATTCTTTGGAAATACAACAACAACAACAACAACAACCAAACAACCTAATAATTCAGACTATGAAAAGAGGGAAGACACAAATTACTATTATCAGAAATAAAATAGGAGTTATGGATATGAATTTTACAGACATTGAGGATGAAAAAAAGAGTACTGTGAAAAACTGTTAGCTCTTACATTTGTTAGCCTAGATAAAATATATCAATCCCTTGGAAGACAATAAACTGTTATTGCTTACATGAGAGGAAATAAATATTCTGAATAAGGCTGTGTCTGTTAAAAAAAAAAAAAGAATCAATAATTAACAGCCATCCAAAACAAAGCACCAGTCCCAATGGGATTCACTGGTGAATTCTACCAAACATTTAAGGAAGAAACTGTACCTAATTATCTACAATCTCTTTCAGAGGACAGAAGCAGAAGGAATACTTCCTAATTTAGTTCATGAGGTCAATATTACCCTAAAAGCAAAACTAGTTAAGGACATTACAAGAAAGAAAACTAAAAACCTATGTCTCTTATGAAAAAAAATTAACAAAATAAATCTAATAATGTAAAAAGGAGTTATATATCACAACCATGTGGCATTTACCTCAGGTAAGTAAAGTAGATTCAATATTCAGATCAATTCATGTAACATACTGCCATCAACTAAGAAGAAAAACCAAATGGAGAGAACCCATTTGACAAAATCCAATACTTATTCATTATTAAAATTTCCAGCAATTTAAGAATAGAGGGGGACTTGCTAAACTTGATTAAAGGCCTTAAAAAAAAAAACCAACCCTACAGTTAACATTATACTTAATGGTAAGATCCTAGAATCTTTCCTCTTAAAGAAAAATAGGTTAAGGATATCCCATCTCAACCCTCCTATTACACATCTTAATGGAAGTGTTGGTTAATAAGATAAGGAAATAAAAATATACTGATTGGGAGGAAATAAATAAAACATGCCTTTGTTTGTAGATGATACTATGTAAAAAATGCTAAAAAATCAACAAAATGTCTCCTGGAATTGATAAGTGAATACAGCAAGCATATAAGGGAAGGACTGATGCTAAAGCTGAAACTCCAATATTTGGCCACCTCATGCAAAGAGGTGACTCATTGGAAAAGACTCTGATGCTGGGAGGGATTGGGGGCAGGAGGAGAAGGGGACGACAGAGGATGAGATGGCCGGATGGCATCACTGACTCAATCGACCTGAGTCTGAGTGAACTCCAGGAGTTGGTGATGGACAGGGAGGCCTGGCGTGCAGCAATTCATGGGGTCGCAAAGAGTCGGACATGAATGAACGACTGAACTGAACTGATAGAAAAGCTACTGTTTTTTAATATGCTAGCAATAAGCAATTGGAATTTGAGATTAAAAACACAATACCATTTAAAATAGCACCCTCACAAAATAAATACTTAGATATAAACCTGATAATATATGTGGAAGATCTATTTAAGAAAAACTACAAAACTCTGATAAAAGAAATCAAAGAATATTTACATAAATAGAGAAATATTTCATGTTTAATATTGTTAAGGCTTCAGTTCTTCCCATCTTAATTTATCGAGACAATGTCTTCTCCAGCTCCACAATATGAAAGCATCAGTTCTTCAGCATTCAGCTTTCTTTATGGTCCAACTCTCACATCTGTTCATAACTACTAGAAGACTTACAGCTTTGACTATATGAACCTCTGTTGACCATGTGATGTCTCTGCTTTCCTTAAGTTATTATTCAGTTCAGTCCGCTCAATCATGTCCGACTCTTTGTGACCCCATGAATTGCAGCATGCCAGGCCTCCATGTCCATCACCAACTCCCAGAGTTCACTCAAACTCACATCCATCAAGTCGGTAATGCCACCCAGCCATCTCATCCTCTGTCATCCCCGTCTCTTCCTGCCCCCAATCCCTCCCAGCATCAGAGTCTTTTCCAATGAGTCAACTCTTTGCATGAGGTGGCCAAAGGACTGGAGTTTTAGCTTCAGCATCAATCCTTCCAAAGAATACCCAGGACTGATCTCCTTTAGAATGGACTGGTTGGATCTCCTTGCAGTCCAAGGGACTCTCAAGAGTCTTCTCCAACACCACAGTTCAAAAGCATCAATTCTTCAGGGCTCAGCCTTCTTCACAGTCCAATTCTCATACCCATACATGACCACAGGAAAAACCATAGCTTTGACTAGACGGACCTTTGTTGGCAAAGTAATGTCTCTGCTTTTGAATATGCTGTCTAGGTTGGTCATAACTTTCCTTCCAAGGAGTAAGCGTCTTTTAATTTCATGGCTGCAGTCACCATCTGCAGTGATTTTGGAGCCTGACACTGTTTCCAGTTTCCCCATCTATTTCCCATGAAGTGATGGGACCAGATGCCATGATCTTCGTTTTCTGAATGTTGAGCTTTAAGCCAACTTTTTCACTCTCCTCTTTCACTTTCATCAAGAGGCCCTTTAGCTCCTCTTCACTTTCTGCTATAACGGTGGTGTCATCTGCATATATGAGGTTATTGATATTTCTCCCAGCAATCTTGATTCCAGCTTGTGTTTCTTCCAGCCCAGCGTTTCTCATGATGTACTCTGCATAGAAGTTAAATAAGCAGGGTGACAATATACAGCCTTGACATACTCCTTTTCCTATTTGGAACCAGTCTGTTGTTCCATGTCTAGTTCTAACTGTTGCTTCCTGGCCTGCATATAGATTTCTCAAGAGGCAGGTCAGGTGGTCTGATATTCCCGTCTCTTTCATAATTTTCCACAGTTTCTTGTGATCCACACAGTCAAAGGCTTTGGCATAGTCAATAAAGCAGAAATAGATTTTTTTTCTGGAAATCTCTTGCTTTTTCCATGATCCAGCAGATGTTGGCAATTTGATCTCTGGTTCCTTTGCCTTTTCTAAAAACAGTTTGAACATCTGGAATTTCATGGTTCACGTATTGCTGAAACCTGGCTTGGAGAATTTTGAGCATTATTTTCTAGCGTGTGAGATGAGTGCAATTGTGTGGTAGTTTGAGCATTCTTTGGCATTGCCTTTCTTTGGGGCTGGAAAGAAAACTGACTTTTCCAGTCCTGTGGCCACTGCTGAGTTTTCCAAATTTGCTGGCATATTGAGTGCAGCACTTTCACAGCATCATCTTCCAGGATTTGAAATAGCTCAACTGGAATTCCATCACCTCCACTAGCTATGTTCATAGTGTTGCTTTCTAAGGCCCACTTGACTTCACATTCCAGGATGACTGGCTCTAGGTGAAGGATCACACCATCATGATTATCTGGGTCATGAAGACCTTTTTTTGTACAGTTTTTCTGTGTATTCTTGCCACCTCTTCTTAATATCTTCTTTTTATTTTATTTTATTTTTACTGTATTTTACGTTACAATACTGTATTGGTTTTGTCATACATTCTGCTTCTGTTAGGTCCAGACCATATCTGTCCTTTATCAAGCCCATCTTTGCGTGAAATGTTCCCTTGGTATCTCTAGTTTTGTTGAAGCGAGCTCTAGTCATTCCCATTCTGTTGTTTTCCTCTATTTCTTTGCACCGATCACTGATAAAGGCTTTCTAATCTCTCTTTGCTATTCTTTGGAACTCTGCATTCAGATACATATGTCTTTCCTTTTCTCCTTTGCTTTTCGCTTCTCTTCTTTTCACGGCTATTTGTAAGGCCTCCCCTGACAGCCTTTTTGCTTTTTTGCATTTCTTTCCACAGAGATG
>SJYW01018654.1:10978-28048 GCA_006410735.1 Raphicerus campestris | reverse complement strand
CCAATGCAGGAGACTTCCTGAGTAAAACCCAAAGGATCATACTTATTGTACTCTGGCTTAGAATTTAATATCAGAGATAATTTCCTCTAATAAGGGCATTTCTCTTCTCAATTTACAAAGGGATTCCAAAAACTAGACATTTTGATTACTATTATATGTATATATTAACTCTACTACACCATTTATATCTACTAGAAGTACTTACACATTAATTAAATAAAGAGGAAGATATTTTTAAGTTTAAAAAAGGAATTACTGAGGGTAGGTGCTCAGTATTTGAAACATCTAAAATCAGGCATTGAATCTGACAGTCGAGGCAAAACAGAAACATACTACAGGATTAAATTTTCTACCCCTATCCCATAAATGCTGTGAATCTCTCAGCAGAGATTTCTTTATATTTTTCTATATATAAAGGATACAGTTATACAAAAGACAGGAAGAGAGTCATAAAATAAATTTATTTCTGTTGCTCTCATCATTTAAGGGTACCTTTTTTGAAATATAGCTACAAAAGAAAATATATACAGAGTGATTTCCTTCTAGATAGAGAAAAAGATGGCATAATAATGGCATAACCATTCCTGGAGTCCCATAACTCTGTTCCACCCAACAATGAGGAAATGTCACATTAAATATACATTTTCAAATATATAATATTTTTATCTTAAATATCAACATGCAATATTTTCCTAAAGCTTTTTAACACAGAAATCATGAAACTGTAAAAACTTTGAGAGAACCAATAATTTTTCTTAGGGTTGAACTGTTCAGAACAAGATAGTTATCTTTTTTGTTTTTAAGAATTTACACAGCTATCTGTGACGTGGTTTTATAACCTGGGTGGTCAAGAATGAGCTAACCCATTCTCAGTTAACGAAAAAAGTACAAAAATAAACCAAAAAAAGCTAAAATATCAAAATGTTCTGTTAGATAATATTTGAAACAGATTTTCGACAGAGCATTTTGTAAGTGATTGGGTATAGATATGATGAAAGCACAATTTCTCATTGCAGTCAGATGTTATAGCATTTTCTAAGATAGCCATAGATCTTTTTTTCTTGTCCTAAATTTGGTTAATTTATTTACTTTTTATTGAAGGATAATTGCTTTACAGAATTTTGCTGTTTTCTGTCAAACTTCGACATGAATCAGCCATAGGTATACATACATCCCCTCCCTTTTAAACCTTCCTCCCATCTCCATCCCCATCTGACCCCTGTAGGTTGATTAGGAGCCCTTGTGTGAGTTTCCTAAGCCAAACAGCAAATTTCCATTGGCTATTTATTTTACATATGGTAATGTAAGTTTCCATGTTACTTTTTTCATACATCTCACCCTCTCCTCCCCTCTCCCCATATATATGTCTATTCTCTATGTCTGTTTCTGCATTGCTGTCCTGTAAATAAATTCTTCAGTATAATTTTTCTGGATTCCGTATATACGTGTTAGAGTATGATATTTATCTTTCTCTTTCTGACTCACTTCACTCTGTATAATAGGTTCTAGGCTCATCCACCTCATCAGAACTGACTCAAAGGCATTCTGTATTATGGCTGAATAATATTCCATCGTGTATACGTATCACCACTTCTTTATCCGTTCATCTGTCGATGGACATCTAGGTTGCTTCCATGTTCTAGCTATTGTAAGTAGTTCTGCAGTGAACAATGGGATGCATGTATCCTTTTCAGTTTTGATTTCCTCAGGATATATGCCTAGAAGTGGGATTGCTGGGCCATACGGTGGTTTTATTCCCAGTTTTGTAAGGAATCTTCATACTGTCTTCCATAGTGGCTGTTTCAGTTTTACATTCCCACTAGCAGCGCAAGAGCATTCCCTTTTCTCCACATCCTCTCAAGCATCTATTATTTGTAGACTTTTTGATGATGGCTCTTCTGATTGGTGAGGTGATACCTCATTATAGTTTTGATTTGCATTTCTCTAATAATGAGCAATGTTGAATGTCCTTTGATGTGTTTGTTAGCCATCTGTATGTCTTCTTTGGAGAAATAGCTGTTTAGGTCTTTTTCCCAGTTTTTGATTGGGTTGTTTGTTTTTCTGGTATTGAGTTGTATGAGCTAGCTGCTTGTATATTTTGGAAATTAATCCTTTGTCAGTTGTTGCACTTGCTATTATTTTCTCCCATTTTAAGGGAGAAAAGTGTATTTTTGTGTGTATTTTCACATTGCTTATAGTTTCCTTTGCTGTGCAAAAGCTTTTATGTTTAATCAGGTCCCACTTGTTTACTTTTGGATTAATTTCTGTTACTCTAGGGGGTGGGTCATAGAGGCTCTTGCTTTGATTTATATCATTGAGTGTTCTGCCTTTGTTTTTCTCTAAGAGTTTTATTCTTTCTGGTCTTACACTTAAGTCTTTAATCTATTTTGAGTTTATCTTTGTGTATTATGTTAAGAAGTGTTCTAATTTCATTCTTTTACATGTAGCTGTCCAGTTTTCCCAGTATCATTTATTGAAAAGGCTGTCTTTGCCCTATTGTATATTCTTGCCTCCTTTGTCAAAAATAAGGTACCCATAGGTGCATGGGTTTATTTCTGAACTTCCTAACTTGTTCTATTGTTCTATATTTCTGTTTTGGTGCCAGTACCACACTGTCATGATGACTGTAGCTTTGTAGTTTAATGGAAGTCAGGAAGCTTGATTTCTCCTACTCCATTCTTCTTTCTCAAGACTGCTTTGGCTATTTCAGGTCTTTAGTGTTTCCATATGAATTGTGAATTTTTTTGCTCTAGTTTTGTGAAAAATGCCATTGGTAATTTGATAGGGATTGCATTGAATCTGTAGATTTCATTTGGTAGCATAGTCATTTTCACAATATTGATTCTTCTTACCCAGGAACATGGAATATCTCTCCATCTGTTTATGTGGTCTTTGATTTCTTTCATTAGTGTTTTATATTTTTCTGTGTACTGTTCTTTTGTCTTCTTAAGTAAGTTTATTCCTAGATATTTAATTGTTTTTATTGCAGTGGTGAATGGAATTAATACCTTAATTTTTTTCCTGATTTTCCATTGTTAGTACATAGAAATGCAAGTAATTTCTGTATATTGATTTTGTATCCTGCAACTTTGCTAAATTCACTGATTAGCTCTAGTAACTTTCTGATACTATCTTTAGGATTTTCAATGTACAGTACCATGTCATCTACAAACAGTGAGAGCTTTACTTCTTTTCCAATCTGGATTCCTTTTATTTTTCTTTGATTGCTGAAGCTAGGACTTTCAGAACTATGTTGAGTAATACTGGTGAAAGTGGGCACCCTTGTCGTGTTCCTGATCTTAGGGGGTGTGCTTTCAGTTTTTCACCACTGAGGATGTTTGCTGTAGGCTTATCACATATGGCCTGTACTATGTTGTAATAGCTTCCTTCTATGCCCTTTTTAAAAAAGAGTTTTAATCACAAATGGGTGCTGAATTTTGTCAAAGGCTTTTTACGCATCTGATCCTATGCTTTTTACCTTTTAATTTGGTGTATCACATTGATAGATTTGCATATAGTGAAGAATCCTGCATCTCTGGAATAAACCCAACTTGATCATGGTGTATGAGCTTTTTGATGTGTTGCTGAATTATGTTTGCTAAAATTTGGTTGAGAATTTTTGCACCTATGTTCATCAGTGATATTGGCCTGTAGTTTTCTTTTCTTTTTTTTTTTTTCTGGATTTGGTATCAGTGTGATGGTGGCCTCATAGAATGAGTTTGAAAGTGTTCCTTCCTCTGCATTTTTTTTTCAAAGATTTTAAAGGATAGGCATTGTCTTGTCTAAATATGTGATAGAATTCTCCTATGACACCATCTGATCCTGAGCTTTTGTTTTTTGGGAGATTTTTGATCACAGCTTCAGTTTCAGTGCTTGTAATTTGGTTTGTTCATAATTTCTATTTCTTCCTGGTTCAGTCTTGGATGATTACACTTTTCTAAGTATTTGTCCATCTTTTCCAAGTTATCCATTTTATTGCCATATTGTTGTTCATAATAGTCTCTTATAATCTTTTGTATTTTTGTTTTGTCTGTTGTAACCTCTCTTTTTTGATTTCTAATTATGTTGATTTGATTCTTCTCTCTTTAATTTTTATTGAGTCTGGCTAAAGGTTTGTCAATTTTCTTTATCTTCTCAAAGAACTGGTATTGAATATTTAAATTAAAAGATTTTTCAATCATTTTCCAACCATAATTTTAAGACCATTATCCTCTGAATGTGCTGTGTTATTTTATGCATTTTCTGCTTTACATTCAGAGAAACATTATTCATTACTTATAAAATTAACTAGGATTTTGACAAAAGGAATATATCACTTGTATAATTACTTATCTACCAGTGTTTTAAATCACAATTTTTTTTCAAAATATTTACATTTTTCAATATGGATAGAATAAACTAACAATGACCAAAAGCAGTACTGCTAAATTTAAGCCCCTTTTATCTTTCTTATACTTAATTTTCTTTCTTTTCTCTATTTTTTATTCATAAGAAAATTGCTTAAAACATTTTGGAACTCAGGTTTGAACAACATTAAAAATAATCACATTTACTGAGATACTTGGTACTCATATTCCAAATGAGATTCTACTTTTCAACCCTTTCCAACTTCTAATGTTTCTACAGAAAATCCATTCACATTTTTATTAGAATTTCTGATTTTTTTGCACTAGATTGGGAAGATAAATAGCAGCATTTGTTGGGTTATATGGGACCTTTCCTTATATTGTAAATTTAAAACAGAACAAAGAAACTTTATTCTCATCTTTGAGAAATCTTACTGAGTAAGCTCCACATGATCCAAATGGATAGATATTGTGGTNAGCAGCATTTGTTGGGTTATATGGGACCTTTCCTTATATTGTAAATTTAAAACAGAACAAAGAAACTTTATTCTCATCTTTGAGAAATCTTACTGAGTAAGCTCCACATGATCCAAATGGATAGATACTGTGGTAAAAGACATTGTGCTTAATAGCTAAGTCATGTCTGACTCTTTGCAACCCGATGAACTGCAGCATGCCAGGCTTCTTTGTCCATCACTATCTCCTTGAATTTGCTCAAACTCAGTCCATTGGCTCAGTGATGCCATCCAACCATTTTATCCTCTGTCATCCCCTTTTACACCTGCCTTCAATCTTTCCCACCATCAGGGTCTTTTCCAATGAGTCAGCTCTTTGCATCCAGTGGCCAAATTATTGGAGCTTCAGCATCAGTCCTTCCAATGAATACTCAGGACTGATTTCCTTTAGGAATGACTGGTTTGATCTCCTTGCAGTCCAAAGGACTCTCAAGAGTCTTCTCCAGCGCCACAGTTCAAAACTGTCAATTCTTCAGCTCTCAACCTTCTGTATGATCCAACTGTCACATCCATACACGATTGCTGGTAAAGCCATGCTGCTGCTAAGTCACTTCAGTCATGTCTGACTCTGTGCGACCCCATGGATGGCAGCCTACCAGGCTCCCCCGTCCCTGGGATTCTCTAGGCAAGAACCATAGCATTGGCTTTATGGACCTTTGTTGGCAAAGTAATGTCTCTGCTTTTTAAAACACTGTCTAGGTTTGACATAGCTATTCTTCCAAGGAGCAAGCATTTTTTTAATTTTGTGATTGCAGTCACTGTCCACATTGATTTTGGAGCCCAAGAAAGTGAAATCTGACACTGCTTCCACATTTTCCTCATCTATTTGCCATGAAGTGATAGAACCAGATGCCAAGATCTTAGTTTTTTGAATATTGAGTTTTAAGCCAGCTTTTTTACTCACCTCTTTAACCCTCATCTAGAAACTCTTTAGTTCCTCTTCACTTTCTGCTAGTAAAGTGGTATCATCTGCATATTTGAGGTTGTTGATATTTCTCCTGATAATCTTAATTCCAGCTTGTGATTCATCTAGCCCTGCATTTCACGTGACATACGCTGGATAGAAGTTAAATAAACAGTATGACAATATACAACCTTAATGTACCCCTTTCCAAATTTTGAACCAGTCATTTTCCATGTCCAGTTCTAACTGTTGGCTTCTTGTCCTGCCTACAGGTTTCTCAGGAAGCATGTAAAGTGGTCTGGTATACCTCTCTCTTTAAGAATATTCCACAGCTTGTTATGATCCACACAGTAAAAGGCTTTAGCATAGTCAATGATACAGAAGTAGATATTTTTGGGGGGACTCCTCTTGCTTTTTCTATGATCCAGAATATGTTGGCAATTTGATCTCTGGTTCTTCTGCCTTTTCTAACTACTGGGTGTCATTTCCCCTTGGTTCAACCTATTCATTCTTTCTGTATGTATATGTATTTCGTTGCAAACTTTTCCTAAAAGTAAATATTTCTTGATTCATTCTTTTCTTTGGTAATTAAATGAGCACCTAGATTATTCTTTTGGAATGCTAGATAAACCTTGATTTACAAAATGTTGTCTTTTCAAGAACAGTGGCTTGTATTAGTGCGAACTTCATAGAATCAGAGAATCAGAGAACTGTTACCTAGAAAGGAATATATAGGTATTCTGCTATAACATTTTCATTTAGTTTGGAAAGCATCAAGCACAAAGTCACATGGTTGAGTATTGACAATGTGATTCTGGGAATGGTTCCTTAACCGACAAATAGGGTGATTTTTCTATTAACTTATTTATGAACATTTCCAACTGAATTAAGTTTTGACAAAAGCTCATCATAGGAGAGTTTCCTAGTTATGAATTTATGAAACCTTCAGAAGAAATCCAAACTGAATCTCCCAAGGAAAAATAAGCAGTCAGATGAGCAAAATAAATGAATTGGCAAGTTAACCATAAACATAACCACAAGCCAGAATTAGGGGGATTAAAGGGGAAAGGAAACTTTAAACTTTTGCCTCATTTTTCTTTGAAGAGGATTGAATTTTCCACAGAAAAATGAATGTAATAGATTATTTTTTTAAAGTGCAGTATAGCCTTGGTTCTGCTGTGAATTCTCAGTGATGTATAAAATCAATTTTTTTTTGGAAGCTAACTTTCCATCATCTGTAAAATTAGTGTGGGAATCAAATTAGCCACAAGATCCCTTTCAACTCTGAAAACCTTAGTTATAAAATAAACAACAAAGACAAAACAAAAAGCCACTTTTTTGTTATAGTTTTTCATATATTTGCTAAATGGGTAGCCACAAAATGTCACTTCTCAGATATTATAGCAATGATTGCTTTGAGGAACATGTCATGTCTCTCTCTCTGTGACCCCATGCATTGTAGACTACCAGGCATCTCTGTCCATGGGATTCTCCAGTCAAGAATANTTTCTCTATTTTTTATTCATAAGAAAATTGCTTAAAACATTTTGGAACTCAGGTTTGAACAACATTAAAAATAATCACATTTACCGAGATACTTGGTACTCATATTCCAAATGAGATTCTACTTTTCAACCCTTTCCAACTTCTAATGTTTCTACAGAAAATCCATTCACATTTTTATTAGAATTTCTGATTTTTTTGCACTAGATTGGGAAGATAAATAGCAGCATTTGTTGGGTTATATGGGACCTTTCCTTATATTGTAAATTTAAAACAGAACAAAGAAACTTTATTCTCATCTTTGAGAAATCTTACTGAGTAAGCTCCACATGATCCAAATGGATAGATACTGTGGTAAAAGACATTGTGCTTAATAGCTAAGTCATGTCTGACTCTTTGCAACCCGATGAACTGCAGCATGCCAGGCTTCTTTGTTCATCACTATCTCCTTGAATTTGCTCAAACTCAGTCCATTGGCTCAGTGATGCCATCCAACCATTTTATCCTCTGTCATCCCCTTTTACACCTGCCTTCAATCTTTCCCACCATCAGGGTCTTTTCCAATGAGTCAGCTCTTTGCATCCAGTGGCCAAATTATTGGAGCTTCAGCATCAGTCCTTCCAATGAATACTCAGGACTGATTTCCTTTAGGAATGACTGGTTTGATCTCCTTGCAGTCCAAAGGACTCTCAAGAGTCTTCTCCAGCGCCACAGTTCAAAACTGTCAATTCTTCAGCTCTCAACCTTCTGTATGATCCAACTGTCACATCCATACACGATTGCTGGTAAAGCCATGCTGCTGCTAAGTCACTTCAGTCATGTCTGACTCTGTGCGACCCCATGGATGGCAGCCTACCAGGCTCCCCCGTCCCTGGGATTCTCTAGGCAAGAACCATAGCATTGGCTTTATGGACCTTTGTTGGCAAAGTAATGTCTCTGCTTTTTAAAACACTGTCTAGGTTTGACATAGCTATTCTTCCAAGGAGCAAGCATTTTTTGAATTTTGTGATTGCAGTCACTGTCCACATTGATTTTGGAGCCCAAGAAAGTGAAATCTGACACTGCTTCCACATTTTCCTCATCTATTTGCCATGAAGTGATAGAACCAGATGCCAAGATCTTAGTTTTTTGAATATTGAGTTTTAAGCCAGCTTTTTTACTCACCTCTTTAACCCTCATCTAGAAACTCTTTAGTTCCTCTTCACTTTCTGCTAGTAAAGTGGTATCATCTGCATATTTGAGGTTGTTGATATTTCTCCTGATAATCTTAATTCCAGCTTGTGATTCATCTAGCCCTGCATTTCACGTGACATACGCTGGATAGAAGTTAAATAAACAGTATGACAATATACAACCTTAATGTACCCCTTTCCAAATTTTGAACCAGTCATTTTCCATGTCCAGTTCTAACTGTTGGCTTCTTGTCCTGCCTACAGGTTTCTCAGGAAGCATGTAAAGTGGTCTGGTATACCTCTCTCTTTAAGAATATTCCACAGCTTGTTATGATCCACACAGTAAAAGGCTTTAGCATAGTCAATGATACAGAAGTAGATATTTTTGGGGGGACTCCTCTTGCTTTTTCTATGATCCAGAATATGTTGGCAATTTGATCTCTGGTTCTTCTGCCTTTTCTAACTACTGGGTGTCATTTCCCCTTGGTTCAACCTATTCATTCTTTCTGTATGTATATGTATTTCGTTGCAAACTTTTCCTAAAAGTAAATATTTCTTGATTCATTCTTTTCTTTGGTAATTAAATGAGCACCTAGATTATTCTTTTGGAATGCTAGATAAACCTTGATTTACAAAATGTTGTCTTTTCAAGAACAGTGGCTTGTATTAGTGCGAACTTCATAGAATCAGAGAATCAGAGAACTGTTACCTAGAAAGGAATATATAGGTATTCTGCTATAACATTTTCATTTAGTTTGGAAAGCATCAAGCACAAAGTCACATGGTTGAGTATTGACAATGTGATTCTGGGAATGGTTCCTTAACCGACAAATAGGGTGATTTTTCTATTAACTTATTTATGAACATTTCCAACTGAATTAAGTTTTGACAAAAGCTCATCATAGGAGAGTTTCCTAGTTATGAATTTATGAAACCTTCAGAAGAAATCCAAACTGAATCTCCCAAGGAAAAATAAGCAGTCAGATGAGCAAAATAAATGAATTGGCAAGTTAACCATAAACATAACCACAAGCCAGAATTAGGGGGATTAAAGGGGAAAGGAAACTTTAAACTTTTGCCTCATTTTTCTTTGAAGAGGATTGAATTTTCCACAGAAAAATGAATGTAATAGATTATTTTTTTTAAAGTGCAGTATAGCCTTGGTTCTGCTGTGAATTCTCAGTGATGTATAAAATCAATTTTTTTTTTTGCAAGCTAACTTTCCATCATCTGTAAAATTAGTGTGGGAATCAAATTAGCCACAAGATCCCTTTCAACTCTAAAAACCTTAGTTATAAAATAAACAACAAAGACAAAACAAAAAGCCACTTTTTTGTTATAGTTTTTCATATATTTGCTAAATGGGTAGCCACAAAATGTCACTTCTCAGATATTATAGCAATGATTGCTTTGAGGAACATGTCATGTCTCTCTCTCTGTGACCCCATGCATTGTAGACTACCAGGCATCTCTGTCCATGGGATTCTCCAGTCAAGAATACTGGAGTAGGTAGCCATTCCCTTCTCCAGGGGGTCTTCCTGACCCAGGGATTGAACTCAGATCTGTACATTGCAGATGGATTCTTTACCATCTGAGCCATCATGGTAGCCCATATAAAATATAGGAAGTTACATGAAATAAATGAACTTAATATTGAAGATAAAGTCTTCATTAAACCAAAAATAGATTTTGGTAATTGGTTTACTTTTATTTATTTATTTTTTTATTTTTTTAATTTATTTATTTATTGGCCACGCTGTGCGGCATGTGGGATCTTACTTCCCTGATCGGGGATTGAACCTGGGACCCCTGCATTGCAAGCCCAGAGTCCTAACCACCAGACCACCAGGGAAGCCCCCCTTGGTTTACTTTTAGATCTCAATCTCTCATAAATTTATTTTTGAAATTATCCCCATCATTGACATTTTTTTCTCTTTAAAATATATACCTAATTAGAAATTTGACTATGCTCAGTAAACTTTAGCAAGCCTCATTAAAATATCAGAGCTTATTACTATGTTCAGTATTCTTTACTAACTTTGAGATGTCAATGGATCTTACTAAAGAGACAGGAACCTGGACAAAGTTTCAGAGCAAAAAATATGGTTGCAATCTTGTTCTCTTAGCATACATTCCTCTAAATATTTAAGTTCTAGAAACTGCCTTTCAGATTTCAGTTAAACTTTGCATTGAAAATGAAAATGAATTTACTGAGCCAGTACTGGACTACTAGATGGATGAATGAGTGAGGGATAGAAACTGAAGAATTCATTCTATTGATATAGAGTGCTTTTCTTGTGTGAGTTTCAGTAAAAAGAATGAAAAACAAGTAGATTTGAAAAATGGTCCCATTTAATTTAAGATTTTATTTTCATCCAAATTTCTGTTTGGCAGCCTGGACACTACCAGTTCAGGGCAACTCTTTTCCCTCTAACTGCAGTCTTCTTTAATATTTTCTGGGTGCATTAAAAATGCATTAAAAATACTAATACCAATTTTTTTTTTACCTTAGTTTCCTTACATAGGTTTTCTAGGTTGGATTTTACTAAGTTGTTTCCCATTAATTTTTATCTACTAATAAGCTGGCAGAATGACAGAATAAGCATGGAAAGGAGATAGCATGCCAAAGTATTTTCATTTCATCCTGAAGCATAAAAAGAAGGAAGATACCACTTTCATCATTTTGATATGAATACTTTTTTAACTCTTGGAATGAAAGAGTATATCTTGCTTTATTTGAAAAGTGTTTCCCTTAAGAATAAAAGAATCGTAAAAAAGGAAAACATGTTATACTCTCTAATACTTTTACCTAGACCACCTGGCTACCTTTTCTTATAAAACCAGTCTTCTGAAAAGATGAAATAAATTTATTGTCAGGTATGGTTATACTTTTGGTACAGAAAATTTATTGTTTATTAATTTTTTTCACATTGTTAATTAATAACTTTGCCAACAAATGCCAGAAGTAAAGAATCTCCCTCCTCCACTTTCTAAAATTTATTGATAAATAGAGAATTGGATCATGTGATTATGGAGGTTGAAAGAGGATAGATGCATACATATAGGAATTTTACACATATATAGGAATTATATGTATTTATATGAATCATGCATAGAATTATATATGTGTGTGTGTGTATATGAATTAGCTTACACCACTAGAATGACTGTAGAGTCCTATAATCTGCCATCTGCAAGCTGAAGACCCAGGAGAACCATTGGTATAGTTTCAGCTCACATCCTAAAGGCGTGAAAAGCAGGAGAACTGATGGTTTAAATTCTAGTCTGAGTGGAGGAGCAAACCAATGTACTAGTTATAAAACAGTGTGAAAGGAGGAGAAAACACAATAGCCCAGACAGAGAAAGTGAATTCTCCCCTACTCTGACTTTTGTTCTATTCAGGTCTCCTACAGGTTGTATAGAACCTACTCAAAATGAGGATGACAATCTGCTTTACTTAGTCTCCCAGTTCAGTTAGTTCAGTTCAGTCACTTAGTCATGTCTGACTCCTTGCAACCCCATGAACTGCAGCATGCCAGGCCTCCATCACCAACCCCTGGAGCCTACCCAACTCATGTCCATTGAATTGGTGATGCCATCCAACCACCTCATCGTCTGCTATCCCCTTCTCTCACCTTCAGTCTTTTCCAACAGCAGGGTCTTTTCCAGTGAGTCAGTTCTTTGCATCAAGTGGCCAAAGTACTGGAGTTTCAGCTTCAGCATCAGTCCTTTCAATGAATATTCAGGACTGATTTCCTTTATGATGGACTGGTTAAATCTCCNATCTACTAATAAGCTGGCAGAATGACAGAATAAGCATGGAAAGGAGATAGCATGCCAAAGTATTTTCATTTCATCCTGAAGCATAAAAAGAAGGAAGATACCACTTTCATCATTTTGATATGAATACTTTTTTAACTCTTGGAATGAAAGAGTATATCTTGCTTTATTTGAAAAGTGTTTCCCTTAAGAATAAAAGAATCGTAAAAAAGGAAAACATGTTATACTCTCTAATACTTTTACCTAGACCACCTGGCTACCTTTTCTTATAAAACCAGTCTTCTGAAAAGATGAAATAAATTTATTGTCAGGTATGGTTATACTTTTGGTACAGAAAATTTATTGTTTATTAATTTTTTTCACATTGTTAATTAATAACTTTGCCAACAAATGCCAGAAGTAAAGAATCTCCCTCCTCCACTTTCTAAAATTTATTGATAAATAGAGAATTGGATCATGTGATTATGGAGGTTGAAAGAGGATAGATGCATACATATAGGAATTTTACACATATATAGGAATTATATGTATTTATATGAATCATGCATAGAATTATATATGTGTGTGTGTGTATATGAATTAGCTTACACCACTAGAATGACTGTAGAGTCCTATAATCTGCCATCTGCAAGCTGAAGACCCAGGAGAACCATTGGTATAGTTTCAGCTCACATCCTAAAGGCGTGAAAAGCAGGAGAACTGATGGTTTAAATTCTAGTCTGAGTGGAGGAGCAAACCAATGTACTAGTTATAAAACAGTGTGAAAGGAGGAGAAAACACAATAGCCCAGACAGAGAAAGTGAATTCTCCCCTACTCTGACTTTTGTTCTATTCAGGTCTCCTACAGGTTGTATAGAACCTACTCAAAATGAGGATGACAATCTGCTTTACTTAGTCTCCCAGTTCAGTTAGTTCAGTTCAGTCACTTACTCATGTCTGACTCCTTGCAACCCCATGAACTGCAGCATGCCAGGCCTCCATCACCAACCCCTGGAGCCTACCCAACTCATGTCCATTGAATTGGTGATGCCATCCAACCACCTCATCGTCTGCTATCCCCTTCTCTCACCTTCAGTCTTTTCCAACAGCAGGGTCTTTTCCAGTGAGTCAGTTCTTTGCATCAAGTGGCCAAAGTACTGGAGTTTCAGCTTCAGCATCAGTCCTTTCAATGAATATTCAGGACAGATTTCCTTTATGATGGACTGGTTAGATCTCCTTGTAGTCCAAGGGACTCTCAAGAGTCTTCTCCAGCATCACAGTTGAAAAGCATCAGTTCTTTGGCACTCAGCTTTCCTTATGGTCCAATACTCACATCCATACATGACTACTGGAAAAACCATAGCTTTGACTAGATGGACCTTTGTTGGCAAAGTAATGTCTCTGCTTTTTAATATGCTATCTAGGTTGGTCAGAGCTTTTCTTCCAAGGAGGAAGCATCTTTTAATTTCATTTTTTAAAATTAGAAATGAAATTAAAAGGGAACATCTAGTCTTGCTTTTTTTTTTTTTTTAGCTGCATATTCTACCTACTTCTGGAGATAATTTAAGTTGTCATGGCTAAAGATACCACTGGAATCTGTTAAGCAGAAACCAGAGATACTGCTAAACATCATATAACACATAGAATAGTACCCCCCTCCCTCCATAGTAAATACTTATCTGGCCCCAGTGACACTAGTGCTTAGGTTGAGAAAACTTGCTTTAAACTATCAATGAGTATGATACACTTCACCTTCCATTCAGATCTCAAGCCAGAGAAATCTAGATTTTTCTTTCCTCTCTAGCCTTCTTCAACCAATTTGTTCTTGCTCATAGAAAATATTATAGAGGCTAAGACTGGCAGAGTGTCTGGGTCTACCAGCTGATGCTGAAAAAAAATCACAGTCTAATTATAAATGTCAACTGGATTGGCTTACTTCTAAACCTGTCACATGGCAGTTATAAGGCACTCCTACTCTCTGTCACAGTCTATCTGATTATCTAAAAGGTACCAAGATAAAACATGAAGGATTGGTTATAAAACCAATGAAACCAAACTTTATGAAAACTTCCCTCTCTAAGTAGGAGGCACTTAAGCTATGAAAGTTCATATTCATATGGTTTCATCTAGAGCAATGACAAAGTTCAATTCTCCAAGGTAGGAAGAAATGAGTAGTCTGAAACAGTTCCCTTATGGGGTGAGGGGTAAGAAGATATCCTTATAAAGACACATTTGCTAATCTGTAGGATTAGCATATCCTAAACCAATAGCAAATCTAGACCAATATTTTGATCTAGAACCAAGATATTTTCTTAATATTAGCTGGATTACCTATCCTTCAACCATCCCTAGTCACTACCCATTTGTTGTCTTAGAGGCCCCTCAAATATTGGACCTGACATAACCCATTTTGTGAACTCAATTGTCTTCCCCATCCAAATTCATATGTAGAAACCCTTAATGCCTGATGTGACTGTATCTTGGCACAGGGCCTATAAAGAGGTATTAAGGTTAAGTGAAGACATAAGGACAGGTGGGGCCCTAACCCAACAGGACTGGTGGACATAGAAGAAGAGGAAACCTACCAGGATTTCATTCGCACAGAGAAAACACCATGTGATGCCACAGTGAGAAGGTCTATAAGTCAAGGAGGAGAAATCTAAGCCATTGATGCCTTGATCTTGGACTTGCTGCCTCTAGAACTGTGAGAAATAAATTTTTGTTGTTTGAGCCGCCCAGTGTGTGATGTTTTGTTATGGCAGCCTCAGCAGACTAACATAACCTCCTAGATTCAGAGTGGCTTGATTCTTTATATACTGTAGTATCCTCTATTATAAAAATAAAATCCTGTGTCATTGCATTATTTATACCTGTAGTTTTAAAACTACATGGTATGTCATAAGTAATATGAAAAAGTGATAGAAAGATACTATAGAATTTCAATATCTGTTTTACTGAGTGGAAATGACAGAAATTTTTTGAAATAATAAAATTTAAAGAAGTAATTAAAAGTGGAATTTTATACTGCAAAACATAGCCAGGGTTTTTAAATGATGATGTAGAGATTTGTTCCTAATGAGACCAAATGTTCAATATAAGCATGCAAGTTTTCTTCCTATTATATTTTTGTTTTTGAGCCTATTTCTAATTTTCATTCTCCTCTCAGATGGTTTCCATTTAGTCTATTTACTGAAGTTTCCTAATCCATAGTTTCAAATGTAAGTAATTTTCAATGAAGCCACTTCAGAGCATTGTTTTTGGAGCATTGGAGCTATCGTCCTTATTTAAACCAGTATTGTTCTTTGAAATTATCTAGTCATTCTCAAACACTCTTACATTTCAAATAGCACTGTGCAAACATATATGGAGTGCTTTCTACCCATTCATTTCTCCCTAATAATTCAGTTTATGAGGCTATGATGTAACTTTGCCAAAATGTCTTACTGATTGTCTAGATATTTCCCAGTTATTTTCTGTTGTTTTACAGGTACCCAAGTAACTTTTTCATTAAACTCAACAAGATGAAAAGGCTCATGCTTAAGTTAGCATTTCATATTCTGATACATCAGCTCTTTCCAAATGCATCTGGCAATTTAGGTTTGCATCAGTCTCTACAGTCCACTATAATTCCTGTGCAAAGTTTCTGGCAGTGCTTGACTTTTTCTTCTATAAAAACAATTTTAGACAAGCATTGCCATTGCTGAGTCCTAACCAAAGAAGTAGCTCAGGATAGAGCCCATTTCAGATTCGAGTCTCTAACATGATCAAAATAATCTGTCTTGTTAGAAGTCAATTACAGAGGTCCCAGAGGTCCTCTTATCCTTGTGAGGACTACATGGGGCCCAAATAATGAAATTTTTATGTTTAGTCTCTTCTCATGACTGGTTACATAACCCACTATAAACTAATTAGACTAAGTCCCTAAATCTGAGCCTGCTCTGTCTCTTTTGTGGCCTTTCAGAGCAGAAAAGTAAAACATGTTTAGTAATTTGAATTCAATTCCCCTCTGCCTACTCTGGGATATTGCTCTATCAATGCCCTCTCTTTAAAATGGACATTTCCCTCTCTCTTGCCCTTTTTTATGATATTAACATGTTCAAGTTCCACGGTCTCAATACTATATAAAGGAATTTTCCCTCAGCCTAATTTAAAGGAACTTTCCCTCAGACAGGGATATTCCTCATCCCTAGATATCTCTCCTTACCCTTCTCAACGCAGATAAATGTCTATAATATCATCTTCCCATTAACATTTGGTTTATTTTTCCCTTTGATTAAAAGAACAATTTAGATATAATGAAATATCAAGTGTAAAGTTGTTTGAGTTTTCACAAATGCATGCAACTGTATTAACCCACACCTCTATCAAAACACAGAACAATTCCATCCTTGGAAATGTCCCTTTTCAGTCAATCCTTCACAACCTCAGAAGTAATACTATTCTTATTTCTGTCATGATCATTTGGTTTCCCTATTATAAAAATTCACATAAATGAAATCACACAATAGCTGCTCTTTTGCATTGGCTATTTTTACTTCATATATTTTTGAAATTTAGCCATGCTGTTGAATGTATCAGTACTCTGTTCTCTTTAATTGCTGAGTACTATTCTGTCATACAAATATGCCACAGTTTGTTTCTCCAGTTGACTGAAACCTGGATTGTGTCTGGTTTTAGCTATTAAAAATAAAGTTACTAATGAGCAATCATGATCACAGTTTTTTTATGGAAATATATATTTGTTTGACAAACACTTAAGGATGAAATTACTCAAACATAGGGTAGAAAATCTACGTTAAACTTTATAAGAAATTTCCTAATTTACTTTGTATTAACTTTTACATTTTTATAATCTACATAATCCTTTTTTA